>PVLA01002226.1:10651-216341 GCA_004027455.1 Hydrochoerus hydrochaeris | reverse complement strand
GCCTATACTCTCACACTTGCTACTATCAATCATAATAGCTTTGAATAAAATCTATCAATACAAAACAGATCCAACAAACCAGATTCAATTACGGTCAGTCATGGTAAAACAGTGTAGGTTATACAGAGCTTTAGATTAAGTTAATAGGAGATTAAGGATGATTACCTTACTATATCCTGTTATTTTCGGGATTGCTGTCTGTGCCCTCAAATCTAGTACAGGTAGCATGACTGGAACAGAATATAATACATCTAAGCAGAGCAGTGTGAGTAATGTGGGTTTTAAATCCTGGTGCACCTTCAAAGGAAATAACCAACAGAGTGAAAAGAAAACCAACAGAGTAGGAAAGAATTTTAACTAGCAACCCCTCAGACAAAGGACTTGTGTCCAGAATATATAAAGAATTGAAAAACATCAAAACCCCCAAATTCAAAGACCCTCTCCAAAAATGGGCATCTGAGATGAACACACAGTTCTCAGAGAAAGATATACAAATGGCAAATAAATACATGAAGAAATGTTCACCATCACTGGTCATTCGAGAAATGCAAATTAAAACAGCATTGAGATTCCACCTTACCCTGGAAAGAATAGCTGCCATCAAGAAATCAACTGATAACAAATGTTGGCGAGGCTGCAGGGAAAAAGGAACACTGCTCCACTGTTGGTGGGAATGTAGACTGGTACAACCATTATGGAAATCCATATGGAGAATTCTCAGAAGACTAGGATTGGAAGTTCCATTCAATCCAGCTATCCCCCTCCTAGGTATTTTCCCCAAAGAACTGAAAAGTTCATATCACAGTGATATATGTGCACCCATGTTCATAGCTGCACAATTTGTGATAGCTAAATCCTGGAAACAACCAAGATGCTCATCAACTGCAGAGTGGGTGAAAAAGATGTGGCATTTTTATACAATGGAATATTACTCAGCTATAAAAAAGGATGATCTTGAGGCCTTTATAGGCAAATGGAGACAACTTGAGACTATCCTCATTAGTGAAATAAATAAGAATCATATTTATAAATTGTGTCTCTAGTGTAAAAAGTAAATAAGAACTACAAATGTAATAAAACCAAAATGTGTACTTGCTATTGTAAAAAAGAGAGGAAAAGAAAGTGCTCTAAGGGAAATAACTGCATGTAAGTTTGAGTGTGTAAAATAGACGACCATATTGCTGAATCTTTGTTGGATCTTTGAGCAGAACTGTTTGTAGTCTGACTGTTGGAATATTTATTATGTACCCTTTAACTTTGTAACTTGAACAACTACATCCAGGATGACAGTACGTAATTTATAAATTACTGATTTCTTAGTGGGGCTTTTTCTCATTCTCCTTTTTCTTTCTTTCTTTTAGAATTCTGTATTGTTGCTACCCTTTTTTCTGCTTTTTTCTTCTCTTTAAATAAAATTTTAAAAATGTATAATTGCTATTGTAAAAAAAAGAGGAAATAGGAAGTGCTATAAAAGGTATAGCTGCATATATGTTTAGATGTGTGGGATAGATGACCATATTTCTAAATTCTTATTGGATTGTCGAACAGATCTGTTTGCAGTCTCACTGCTTGAGTGTCCACTTTGTGTGTTTTAATTCTGTAACTTGAATAACTATTTCTAAAAGAGCAATATGTAACTTATCAGCTAGTGATTTCTTACTGTTTATCTTCTTTTCTTGAAATTCTGTAAGATTTCTACCTTTTTCCTGTTTTTTCTCTTTAAAAGAAAAAATGTATAATTGCTATTGTAAAAAAGAGAAAATAGGAAGTGTTATAAAAGATATAACTGCTTGTATATTTACGTGTGCAGGATTGTTACCCATATTTCTTAGTTCTTGTTTGATTGTTGAACAGATCTGTTTGCAGTCTCACTGCTTGAGTGTCCATTTTGTGTGCTTTAATTTTGTAACTTGAACAACTATTTCTAAAAGAGCAATATGTAATTTATCAGCTAGTGATTTCTTACTGTTTATGTTTTTTTTTTTGAAATTCTGTAATATTTCTCTCCTTTTCTGTTTTATCCCTTTAAATAAAAAAAAAGAGAAAAAAAATCCTGGTGCACTATTAACAATATAGTGCATCAAGGCCATCTATGTTAGCGATTCTAGTTATCCTTCTCTTCCTCATTCCTGCTATGCTATTTTTCTGCCTTTGTTTGTCTAGTTTTCTCTTTCATTCTACTGCCTGCCCCACTCATTGATGCCTTTCTGCCACTGTTCCTAAAATCCTGGTATTTTTTTCTCTCTCTCTAGAATGTCCTTCAGTATTCTCAGTAGGATTGGATTGGTGATCACAAACTCCCCCAGTTCCTCTTTGTCATGGAAGCATCTTGTTTCTCCATTAATTTCTAGTGACAGTTTTGCAGGGTACATCAATCTGGGCTGGAGGTTATTCTCTTTCAGGGCTTGGAAGACTTCGCTCCAAGCTCTTCTTAATCTGATGGTCTGTGTCGAGAAGTCAGCCGTGATTCTGATGGGCTTATCTTTATAGGTAATCTGTTTCTTTTCTCTGATGGCTTTTAATATTCTGTTTTTATATTGAATTTCTGGTATCTTGATTATTATATGTCTGGGTGTAGATCTGTTTTTGTTGTAGGTGGCTGGAGTTCTATATGCCTCACACAACTGAATGTCATTTTCTTTTCCCACTTTTGGGAAGTTTTCCTTAATTATTTCTGTGAATAGCTTTTGTAATTCACCTGTGTGTATTCCAGCTTCTCCATTCACATTTCTTATTCTTAAATTGTAGATGCTCTTGTCATCTTCTAGCCTTTGTATTGTTACTGCCTGTTTCCTTGTTGTTTTTAAGAGATCTTTCCTTTCATGATCACACATTGCAAACTTGTCTTCAAGTTTTGATAGTCTATCCTTAATTTCTTTTAAGGAGTTTTGCCAGCTTTCAATGGAGAAAAACTTGCCACTTCTTTGCTTCAGGGAGAAGCTTGTACAGGAGTGTGCCTGCAATAAAGGCCTTTCTTTCTTTCTTTCTTTCTTTCTTTCTTTCTTTCTTTCTTTCTTTCTTCCTTCCTTCCTTCCTTCCTTCCTTCCTTCCTTCCTTCCATCCATCTTCTTTCTTCTCTTTTCTTTCTTTCTTTCATCCTTCCTTTCTTCCTTTCTTCTTTCTCTCTCTTGCTTTCTTCTTTCTTTTCCCTTTTTCTGCTCTTGCTTCTCTGCCATGCCAAGGAAAAACCTTTCAGAAAGATGTGAGCACTCAGAATTACACAACTGGCAAGATGATTCTCCATACCCTACATAACAGAGCAGAAAGTGAACACAAACAAATGAGAGTGCTTTGAGGGTAGGTGGGCAGATCTTGGGCATGAAAATAAAGATGAAAAAGGATCCAGATAATGCTTAAGACTGCCTCAAAGCACTGAATGGGAGGAAGGGATTTCAAAGTTTTAATTGCATATATTTCCCAAAAAATGTACATGCCCCTTTATCTGTGTACTGAATTCAGAAAAATGAGTACAAAGATTATTTTGGTTGAAAAGGCTGTCAGTAATATACTGTAAGCCAGTATCTTTATTTCAAAGGACACAAAATCCAGTAAGTGACTTTCCCACTGAGCAGAAAATGCTGAGCTGGAACTGGAACTCACATCTAGACTCCCAGGTCAGTGTTGAAATTAGATTAGATTTTTTTTTAACTTAATATCATATGTAAGATTACAGAGTTAACCCTGGACTCGACATTAACCCCGGCCTTATTCTCTTTCGAATCTTGGGTTTTACCCAATTTTTCAGTGTTTTTCATCAGTAAAACCAAGTGAAATCTTTTGCACTTGTAAGATGATTGTGGGAATTAGATGAAGAAAAGCATGTAAGAGCTTTGTTTACACCTGCCAATAAGAGAGCACTCAGTAAATGTCAACTGAACCCAGTTACAGGCACTTGAGTGAGTGACCCCGAGCTGCTGTGTTGACAGCAGATATTCTTCAGAGATATGTACACCACAGCCAGGAGAAAACTGGTCCAGGTCATGGTGATAAATACGTTGAGGAATTTTGCCAAGGAAACAGCTGAGCAAAAGGCCAAATTTCTGGCTCACAATGTGTTTAAAAATGGGCTTCTGCATCTTCTTGGAGTGGCTGAGAGGGTGCTTAGAATCAGAAAAGTAAATTGCAGCGTGAGCTGGGGCAAGAAAGGAATGTGGCTATGTCTTTCAGCAACTTAAAGCTCCTGCGTTCTGGATGGTAGGAGGGTCCTGCACAGAGCTGCTCTGAGAACTTATAACCGAGCAGAAAAATCATGGTGGGCAGGAGCTTCCTGCCCAGCGGAACTAACCTCTAAGCCGCAGCCCTTCTATGGCTTATATCTAGATGTCCCCCCAAAGCGCATGTACTCATAGTTGGGGAGGTGACTAGATTGTGTACGTGTGCTTACTCACTGATGGGTGTATAGCTGGGTGTGATGTTGAGAAGTCAAGCCTGGTGGGAAAAGCTGGGTGAATGTGGGTGTGGCCCGGAAGAAGAGTATATATGCCTCCTCCTCTCTTGACCCTCACTGCTTCCTGCCTGCCTTGCCAGGAGTTTTTTCCTCTCTGCCATGCTGCCCACCTTGGAGCAGAAGACTATGGTCTAAGCCTCTGCAAACTATGAGCGGAAATGGACCACTTTGCCTGTAATTTGTGAGTGTTGGGTATTTTGCCCCAGCAATGAGAGAGTAACTAAGACACTAAGAGGCAAGCCATTCATCTTGGGGGTCCTCCTGTGGCTCCTCTCTGCTCCCTTGCTTGGACCCTGCCTCCACCCTTCAGACTCCCTGAAGGACTGCTACATTTTTGGTGCTCTAGAAGAGCTACTCCTGCCTCGGTGCAAAGCAAACCCGTGTGAGAAAGTCTTACTCATTTAATCAGATCTTGCCTCTTAGACTTTTCCTTAACTCAGAAAAGATAAGCCATGGACAGGGGTGGATTGTGTGACCACAACCCCAGAGTCATAAGATCGGCCTTGATTACAGTTGCCTTCCTCTTGGTTGACCAGTATGTCACTACCGGCTCCTCCCTCTGTCTCTGTCTCTGTTTCTCTCTGTCTCTTTTCTCAATCTGTATTGGGGATTGAACCAAGGAACTTTGTACTGAGCTACATCCCTAATTCTTGTTTAGTTTTTTATTTTGATACAAGGTCTCACTGAGTCACTAAATTGGCCAACCTAAGATTGAATTTGCCATCCTCCTGTCTCAGCCCCAGAGCTCTGGGATTACAAGCATAAACCACCACGCCCAACCTCCTTCTTTTATTCTGTTTCCAGCTTTGAGCTTCTGGTTTTTTACCTCTGACCTGGCATTTCTAGACTCTAGCTCCTTTTTTGTTCTCTGTTATGGCTGATACATTGTGTCAAATTGAAAAGTTTCGAAGTTTAACTAATCAAGAGCAAAGGACCCAGCAGGGTGATTTGAAACATTGTGATTTTGACCAGAAAGCTGTGGACTATAAAGGATCCTTATTTTGTAAATTAGTTATTGTGTGCAAGAGGAGGCCTCAGAGATTTTGTGAGTGCTCCATCTGCCCTGAGAGGCAAGGAATGGGGTGGCCTGCATACAATGTAAGCCAGGAGGAGAGGCTTGTCTTTCTTCCTCTTTTGCTCTGGCTGCTGCCTTGGAATGTTTCCCTGTTGCCGTACCACCCTACCTTAAAGCCAGCTGATACAGACTGAAACCCCCACAAACGTAAGCTACATAAACCTTTCCTCCCTTAATTTTTGGTGTTAGGTATTTCCTCTCAGCAATAAGAGAAAAATAACCAAGACAGAATTTGGTACCAGAGGAGCAGGGTTGTTGCTGTGACTATACCTGAACATGTGTTTCAAGAGCCTTTAGGAATGGCTTGTGGGAAGTTTGGAACGATTCGGAGATGCTATCTGAAAGAGTTGCACTGGAACACCTTAGACTATTCTGCAGGGGATATTCTGGTCAAAGCTCAAGAGGTCAGAAGGCTGATAGAAAGCCAGCCAATAAAGCCCAGGCTTGGGAGGTTTCTGCTGGGTAGGACTGCATTAGTTGTTGGACTCCAGTTGTATGTTATGGCTTGTAGAAAGTTTGCCTGATTTTGCTCATGTTCAGAGACTTTGCTTGAGGCTAAGATTAAGGGTGGCAGGCTGATTAATCTGGGAGAATAAATTTCAGGTAGTCGCATGTTGAAATGGTGGCATGGCTATTGTTGGGGCTTTTTTTTTTTTTTAAGCAAATTTATGTTTTGAATCAAGAGCAAAGAACCCAGCAGGGTGATTCAAAACATTGTGATTTTGGCCAGAAAGCTGTGGACTATAAAGATAGAGCTAAGATCTTGACTTCAGAGAAAGAATAGAAAAATAAAAAAAGATGGCTTGTGGGCATCATGGGAAGAGGCAGCAGGTCTCCACCCTTTGCAGCCTCAAAACTTCAAAAGTTAAAGACTTTGGTTGGAGGAGAAAGCTGCAAAGTGCCATGTTTCAGAATGGTGGTAATGACCACATGAGGTTCCAAAATGGCAGTGGTTGCAACTGGTTTCGGAATGGTGGTGACATAGAGAATTTGTTATTCACAATCAGGTTCAGAGTGGTCAGCAATCCAGGCATTCGACTCCTACAACCAAAAGAGAGGAAAGCCTGGCTACTGTTTCAGCTGGCAGCAGACCTTGGCAGCATCCATGTGGCACTGGTTTTAGGCACATGCAGAATGCATGAATTCTGAGGTTAAAAAGGCTTCTACCCTGATTTCAGAAGGCCTGACATTGGCCAAGGACAGCCCAGTGCATAAAACTGTGAGTGTGAAGCCAAAGGTGCATTGGAGAATCCAAAAGTTTAAAAAAGCCAGGAGCATGGATCATCTAAGTAAAGCTGCAAGGATTGAAAAGAGCAGGCCTAAGAGAAAAGCTGTGGGAGCTAAAACCCCTGGAAATGCCCTAGGGGTGGAGTCACTCAAGCTTTTTGGAGCTCACAACTAGATTGCTTCAGATCCTCAGCATAAAACGCCAGGACTTAATGTTTTCCCTGCTGGATTTTGGGTTTCCTTTGGTCCCATTCCTTTGTATCCCCTGGTTTGTACCCTTTGGAATGATGTTTATCTTGTGCCACTGAATGTTGGAAGTGTTTAACTTTGTTTTCTTTTATATAGAGGCTCACAGCTAAGAGCTTAAATCTTGGAGGAGACGTGGGACTTGAACCTTCAGCAATGCTGAAACTGTTAGGACTTTGGCAACACTTGGAGATGGACTAAATGTTTTTTGCATAAAGGATGTACATTAGTCTTTGGGGGGCCAGGGATGGAATGCTTTCTCACTGAGTATATCCCTATTCCTTTTGCATTTTTTATTTGGAGCAGGGTCTTTCTTGATGCCATTTGGATTGGCCTGGAATGTGTGATTCTCCTAACTCAACTTTCCAGAGTACTTTTACTTAACTGAACTGTCTATTTACAGAGGATTTAAAAATTTCCTGGAGAGAGAATGATGCAAAACAAGCAAACAAACAAAATAATAAATAAGCATGACTGATGTTGATTTGTGACTTACATTCCTCAAAGAAATGCAGGGTTTGTATGTTAGTTACATCTGGCTCTTCTGTTCTTATGGTGTAGCCTTGAACTCAGAGGGCTAAATATAGTGTCAAGAGCTCTGGGCAATTTATAGAAACCATGGACTGAAATTTACTGCACACTTTTATTTAGCTGTCATTTCAGCCTTTCTCTTTTGTATTGACTTTCTTGATCTAGTCTTATTTGGGTTAACCAGAAATCAGGGAAATTTTCTTTTTTTTTTTTTCTTTAATTTGTTTTTTGTCTTTTTGAGACAGGGTCTTGCTATACAGTTCAGGCTGGCCTTGAGCTCACTTTGTAGGCCAGGCTGGTCTCAAACTCACAACAATCCTCCTGCCCAGCCTCCCAAGTGCTGGGATTACAAGTGTGAGCCACCATACCCGGAAATTTTCTTTAAAAAAAAAAAAAATCTTTATTTAAAGTTAAAAAGTATTCTTCCCTGTGACTTTCAATGCAGAGTATATTCAAAGTAGAGTTTTTTTATACCTCTTTATTTCCTTTCTTTTTTTCCTCCTCTTCCTCCTCCTTTTTCTTCAATTTCTTTCTTTCTTTCTTTTTTTTTTTTTTGGTACCGCGGATTGAACTCACGACCTTGAGCTTGCTAGGCAGGCACTTAAGCCACTGAGCTAAATCCCCAGCCCCCTTCAATTTCTTTTTAAATGGGAGACTAAAGCCTCATAATATCATGGTGACAGCAGTGAGGTCACTGAGCAACGAGGTTAAGGCTGAAGTCAGTTCCTATTTTAATGGGCAGAATAGTATGAGCAAGATTAGATTAGGCGCCTTTGAGGAGTCTAAAGACTTTTTCTAGTTTCAGGAAAAGGTCCAAGTTGATGATGTTAAAATGTTATTTGTGTTATTGTTTGAAATGAGTAACTAACAAAGTTATAAATTATTCATGGCTATCCGTGCTTGCTGTTTTTTCTGATGCACAACTGTATATGTGTATAATGAAAGCAGTTGAAATAACATCTCATCCTCATTAGTTTCACCTGGCTGGGGAGGGTAAATGACAGGTGGATGACAGAGTCTATTGAGATGCTTAGTACAGCACCGTTTCCACTATGATTGCCCAATAAATAAGGTTGCTTTAGTCAGATACCATGGTAATTTCTTGAATTCTTACTATGTGGTAGTAAAAAGAATTTGTATCTTTTTGTATAATTAAAAGCATCTGTATCTTTTTGTACTTTTTAAATAATAATCTTATTTAGTAGATATTCTTATCATGTTCATTTTACATTTGGAGATACTGAGGGGGCTGAAGGTACACATCGGTGATAAAGCTAGATCTCTTATCAGAAGCATCATTAATACCACAACCAGTTATATCAAGCTTTGGGAAATAGCATAAGAAGGAGGATTATTGAATAGCTATTAAATGGATTATGACTTTTGCTTGAAAGAACTTAACATAAGATTGGTTCAAATTATAAAACAAGCCAAAGTAAGTTAGAGCATTTGAGGGATACACAAACAATGCAAACTAGACATTGCATGGTAACAGGACTTGAATTGTAATACTAATGCTGGCTTCATACCAATTCCAGAGGAATATATTTAGTGCTTTCTCAAGGGTCTTTTCTAAAAATGCTAGATTTCCTGTGTAAAGTACTCCCACACCATTGAATTTTGTACATCATTATGCTACCTAATGATTGTAGAGCAACTTTTATGTGTATATTTACTTTCACTCGTCTTGTTTTTTGGAAAAAGTCACTCCTTTGGGGCAGCCTTCATGCTTTTATTTTTTCACCTTTTACTCAATGTCTGATATACAGTAAATTACCAGAAAATGCTAAATTAAATATACACACCCATACATACCATGTAGTTACATGTACAGTTGTTCTTCTAAGCCTTTTCCCAAAAGGATCTCAGAGCTTTGTAAGGTGCAGGGCTGGTGAAATGTGTCATGTTGACACCCATCTTTCTGTGTGACTTTTTGTACAGAAGGAAGAAAGATGTCAGAAATGCCTGCAATTTATCAGAAATGTAACCAGATGATGATTCCTACAGTAGTGTCTATGCAGATGCAGCACCTTTACTGACACAGATCTCTCTGCGCTTGACATTTATTACCCAGCGATTGGCCACCTGCTAAATGCAGCCTCCTCAGGCTGTCAGCATACTTTGCATTTACTTGACGGGGCCAAGAGTTTACATCTCAGCTAGGTTTAGGGCTGGCTGAACTCTCCTATTATCTGCCACCAGATATTTGCAGATACATTTGATTATTTTGATATTCCAAAGAATAGCACACTAATCCACAACTGTGAGGTCACTGGTGGTTGAACATAGATAAGCAGAGGATATCATGTGCTTCAGATGCTTTATCACAAATACACATGTGAGGCAGAAAGTAGAGAAAATTCCAGTTCCTGGTATCAGGATCCTGTCACAAACACAGATATCAGTTACTTTAGCATAGAGCCTTTTATATAAAGAATTGGTTTAACAGGATGAAGGATAGAAAAGGATAAAAGGGAATTCAGGTTTCCTGCATTTACCACTCTTAGGGAACAAAGAGGTTGGGACTACTGGAATGAAAAAGTTTGGAGCAGGAATCTTCCAGAGCTGGGCCTGGGCCTCTGAGGAGATGCTGGGCTTAGAGGAGGCTCTTGAAGAGCTGACATTCAGACCTCTGAGGGGAGAAAAACAAGAGAAAGTACAGTAGGAAGTAAGGGAACAGATGGGCTGGAGGGACGGAGAGTGAGGTTGCAGGAATAGAGCATGCTGGGAAGTTTATTTGACTTGATTTATTTCAGGAATGAGATAAAGGAGTAAATACAGAAGGAAGATGACATTTAAGAAAATGTAGGGTACATTTCATGTTGATAGCTCCCATTTTTCTTACTCCACTTTAAAACTATTGTTGACAGAGATGAAAGGCTGACGGGAAACAAACTGACTCCCGGAGCTGGGAGGAGGCAGTACTGGGCCTGGCAGACAGTTGGGGGTGCAGAGAAGTAGCCAAGCCAGATGGGGCTTGGTTCAAATCTCAACCTCCTCACAAGCGATGGTATTACTTAGCCTCTCTATACTTCACAGTTCCTTTGTAATCAGAATCCTCATTACAGTCTCCACCCACAGAGCTCTATACAGATAAACCTGTGCCTCGTGTGGGGACTCTCCACCCCCCAATTATATTGTTCTACATTACAAAATCATGAACCACCTGCCTGTTTCTGCTCTGTAATAATTACTGATGATCCCTTTCTCGTATTTTACTTTTTGTCTAATAGATGCTAGGAGTTTGAACTTTTGTAATGTGACCTTCCGGAATTCTCTCACATGTTTGATGCACTCTCAGACTTGGAAGATTCCAGGCTGGGTATTAGAAAGGGTGGCTGCACTCTGTCACAACTGTCTGACTGAAATTTTCTCCAGGATAATGTAGGCAGTCTCGCTAAGACAATAACAAAAAAGAGTTTTTGAAATAAAATGAAGTTAAGAAATTAGGAAGATAGAGATTTACATGCCCTCTAGAAACTGAAGTCACAGAAGTTGATCAGGATTGCTCTGATACAGGAATGAGCCAGGCTGACGCCATCTTAGGTGTGAGCCCACATCTTAGCCATAAGAAGGACATAAAGTCCTGTTCTCACCACTGTTTCTTGCAAAAATAACCTCGTGGGCCAAATGATGAAACTTCACCCTTGCTTCACCCTGAGCTGCTGTGAGATGATTGGTTATACTTTGCCCTCCATCCCTGATGGAAAGTACCCTCTATGTGACTACCTTACAAGACAATAAATACATCCTTGCCCATTTCTGCCTGGAACTGAAACTGTATGTAAATCCTCAGAATCGATGTCCCAGTAGTTTGTTGGATGCTGTCCACTGCCTGATAACCCTTGCTTGCACCCATTCTCTGCCTCCATGGGTGGCTTCTTGGATTTCTCTCTCTGTTGTAACAAGTCTGGAGAACTGGGGTTCTAAGTTTTACCCCCTTCTAAAAAAGGCCATTCATTGCCTCCCCAAAGCTCACTGAAAATATGTTTAGCTCTTATCCAATATTTTTAGGGCATTTATTTTTTCATCTTAATTTGTTTTCTCTAGCAGACTTGCATTCGAGGAAGGAAATGCCCTCTGCTACTGTGATAAGCCAGGTTCTTCTGTGGAAAATTGTAATTTGTTTCTTGTTGCTCATTAGTTTTATGATGATGTTACTGTGAGGCCTAAGTTGGGGCACAATTATCATAAAACTGCTTAGGATGAGCTTTCCATACCAATGATATTGTGTGTTTATGAATATGTTGAGGATTCTAAAGGTCTTGCTCAAGTTACCTTCCTTAGTATTTTCATGCTGCTGTTAAATTTACATAATCAGAGTGTGCATACATCCTTGACGGATAATGATTTGACTTACGGCTTTTTGACTTTATGACGGTGCAAAAGTAATATGTATTTAGTAGAAGCCATGTCTTGAATTTGGAGTTCTGGTCTTTTCTCAGGCTAGAGATGTGTGGTTCACAGTACTCTTGTGGTAGGAGGCAGAGGCAAGGAGCTCAGCTCTCACTTGGCCGTGTGACCAAATAAGGGCAGTGTTGTTAAGTGCTGTGGTTTATACATTATGTCAACGTGAGAAGTTTAGAAGTGTAACTAAGATGCTGAGCAGGGAGTCAGGATTCTTAGTTTGTAAACATCTTCATCCCATGCAAGAAGAAGGCAAGGAGATTTTGTGAGTGCTACACCCACCCCAGAGAGAGGTGGCCTGCATTCAGTACAAGGGAGGAAAAGAGGCTTGCTCTTCCCCTCTTTTGTTCTTGTTGCTGTATTCTGCCTATTGCCCCTGTGCAGTGCCATCCTGCCTTGGGGGCAGCTGATTATGACTAAAACCCCCACAAACTGTGGGCTAAATAAACCTTCCCTTCCTTAATTTTGAGTGCTTGGTATTTTGTCCCAGCGATAGGAGAAAAGTAACCAAGACACAAAAAGGTGTGATGTTTGTTAGATATATTCAATACATTTTCTTCAACTAATGGTATTTTCAAAGTACAACAGGTTTATTAGGACAGAACCACATCAAATAACAAGGAACATGCGAGCTCAGCTCAAACTTAATGAGTGAACCTTTAGTGGAGGCATGATGATGGGTCTTTCTAGTAAAAGCATAAAAGCAAAAGTTAAGATGATGGCAAAGTACATTTACAGACCTGAGAACTGCAAACCAAATTCTAAATTACAATGAAAAGTTCATATATCAAAAATGCCCCAAAGTGATAAGGACTCATGCAATAAAAACTCAAAGAACTAAGTGATTAGTTTGTGCTGGAGTAGTCACATGACTTAGTCTTCTGAGGCAGGCCAAGTAACTGATCCTTTAGAGGCACCCTGCCCAATTTCAGTTTGATCCATTAATTAGACAACAGTTCTCCTGGAAAGAAGAGAAAAATTTACAGTGGACCTGATAGCGCTCTCAGAGGGGTAAACAAGGGGTTCACCCAGATGAGATCCCCATTGGCTGACCCGTGATGCAGCCCAAACTTCCCAAGGACAAATTTTGTCTGACAATACGCATAGGGATGTCAGAGTTTAGTTGGATTGTCTGTGAATTCCTGGGCACATTGGAACTTCCGTATGAATAATTGTCAGAGTGAGAACTGGACTGACCACTTGGATAAGTCAGTAAAGTCCTTGGAAATCCTGAAATGAAAGAAAAACTGGAAATAGCTCCTACTGAGATGATGCTAAGAGATAGTTACAGAACTCATGTTTGTACTCTTCCACCTGTGAAATCTGTGTTATTTATAACTCATGATATTAGAGATGGAGCTTTGTGAGATGATTAGGTCCAGATGAGATTATGAGGTTGGGTCTCCAGTGATGGGATCAGGATTCCTATAAGAAGAAAAAATAGAAACTAGTTTCTCTCTCTTGCTCTCACTTGCTGTCTCTTTCTGTCTGTCCCTGTCCGTCTCTGTATCTCTGTCTCTCTACCTCTCTCTTTCCTCTCTGTGTCTGTGTCTCCCTGTCTCTGTGCCTGTGTTTCTGTCTCCCTGTCTCTGTCTGTCTCTGTCTCTATCTCTGTCTCATACAGCAAGATCTGCCATCCAGAATGCGGGAACTCAGCCAAACCGAAACTTTGGGAAACAAGTGTGTGTTGTATTAAAGCACTCAGTCTATGAAAGTTCAAATGGACTAGGACATAAATCAATATAAAAAACTCTCTGAAAGGGTCTAAGTGCCGTCAACATTTTCTAAAGGAAAAGAATTCACAACAAAGGTGTAGCATTGCTTGACAAGAGATTTCAGTTTATAGTTTTCCAGTTAACTTGATAGTGAACTTGG
Organism: Hydrochoerus hydrochaeris; assembly: GCA_004027455.1. NCBI lineage: Eukaryota > Metazoa > Chordata > Mammalia > Rodentia > Hydrochaeridae > Hydrochoerus > Hydrochoerus hydrochaeris. The sequence continues at coordinate 202,533 of PVLA01002226.1, read as the reverse complement.
CATTTCTGTAGTTTGAACTTTGAGTTTTAATCATCATTGCTGGGCAGGGAAAGAGGAAACAGGACCTACACAGGCCTCGGGAGGGCATCTGGGTCCTTCTACCTAGGAGGTTATTACCACGCTCTTCCTACTCCCCTGAAAGGAGCAGGGCTTTGACGTCAGGTGGGAATGAGTCATCTCTCCTCTCAGGGCCTCCGGCTGGGATTTGCAGGCTGTCTTTGCAGCAGCTATTCTGTTAGTCATTCACAAAAACGCATATTGGAAAAGCAGAAGGGAAATGCTTGGATGAACAAGTGATTAAATTTCTATTTTCATGGCTGAGAACCTGCTGGCTTGCTCACAAAAGCAGCCTCATCTCGTACCAGGCACCCTAAGGCGTCCTGTAAATACTTGTGGACTGACTGACAAAAGGATCTGCTGGGTCCTGGTAAATCTTGGTGTTGAAAGTGAATTTTCAGATGTGATTATGTGGCTGGCAGATACAGCTTTGTGCCTATTTACTTCATGCTGTGGGATGTCAACTTGGATTGATTCGATTTACATGAAGAGGTTAGTAACTTTGCTGGCCTTGTTCTCACCAAACATCCCAAAAGGAAAATGAATGAGGGCCTTTCTGGAGCTTTCTCTGCAGAAGCCCAGGTGGGAATCAATGGAAGGAAAGTTGAACTTGGATCCAAGAATTATTCTGTTTTGCCCTAGGAGGAACTCAGTGATCATTTAGTCTGTTCTGAGAATCTGTTAGGGAAAAGAGAAAAAATACCTCTTTACTTGCCAAAAATATAGCGGAACAGTCCAGAGCGATGGGAGATTTCTTCAGGCTGAGGTAGGGTGTCATTATTGCTTTGCCTCTAATTAATTGACAGGATATCTGAGGCCCACCGAGACACAGTGAATTAGTCAGCCACATCTGGGAACCATGGCCTAATAAGAGCTGGTCTCTTTGTTCTTCTTTAAGCAGATCTTGGTGGCTTTACATCCATCTATGTGTCAGTGGCCCTTACATTTCTGTCTCTAACTCTAAGCCATAAGCTCCTGTGTGCAAATTTAAGTCTCTGAAAGGGTAGGAATTTCTAGCTTCCTATTCTAACTGAAAGTCATAATTGCTGCCCCCTTGTCTTCCTTTGCAGGGTCCACCATTTGTAGTTACCGAAACCCAGCCATGTAGGAGTCATGCTTGGTATCTCTGCTCTTCTCATTGCATGAGTCTCTTATAAGGACTCAGTCTGACCCCCTTCTCTGCATGCCCCCTGCAGTACCCTTGGGTAAAGCATGGTGACTTCTCATGGGTCCCCGGCAGTTACTCTGACATCGTGTCTCTCCCTCCTCACTCCTGTGATGAATTATCTCCACACACAAGCTCAGGTGAAATTCTAAAAACATTAATCTGATCTTTCTATCCTGTTCTTTGTTTAAAAAAAAAAAAGGCCCCTGGCTCCCTCTTGTCCTCAACATGGCATCTGTGATTCCCGCCTTGGCACCAAGCCCTCAGATGGTCTGGCCCTTCCAATGCACTTTTCCCTCTGGGCTGGGGATCTTTCTTCTCGTTCTGTGTGGAGCTGTCTCCTTTCCATCTTAGGTCTCAGCCCTCAGTCTCCCTCAAAGCCGTTTCGGGAAACCCTCCCTGAAGTACTCTCTTCCCCCACCCCATCTTGTCCATCACATCGCTGCGATGACTTTGTAAAATCAATCACGCACTGATTTAGCTATTGACTTGTTTTCCGTGTTTCCACCATCTTCCTGCCTCTTTCCCCTAAGCCATGAATGCTATATGAGCCAGGGGCTATTTTGCAAGGGGTGGTGTGGTGTGGTGGTTAAGCTCTCATACCCCGGGGACAGACTTCTTGTGCACAGAGCTCAGCTTTGCCGTGTGCGTGACCCTGGCTAAATTCTTTGACCTCTCTGTATCTCTGAGTTCTCACTGGCACATAAATACAAAAGCTCCTCCTTCCTGAAGTTGATGCGAGAGGGTCTGTGGCACAGTGGCGTGTGCTTCTCAAGTGCTGGCTGTCGACACTGTTAACCGCAGGGTAGCTGCATAGAATGTTTTCTACGGAATGGACCCATCGATTAATTTTATTTATTCAAGGGAAGCTGCTGGTACAGGGGAGCAGTTGAGGAGGGGAACGGCTGCCCTGGAAGCCTGCTAGAAGCAGGCTGGGCAGGGAGGAGGCCGTGGGGGGAGATGGGAGAGGGAAGGCAAAGTGACAGCAGTAGAAGCCAGGCTTTATTTTGGACTCTGTGCTAGGTACTGTGTCCTGTGACTTATTTTTCTATTTTCCCTCTTAATATTACCAGGATAGTTCATGTGACTGTACATCAAGAAACCCTTCTTAGGGTTCCTCCCCAGACCTCCCGTCCCAGACCACAGAAGCCCAAGGAGACTCAGGCTCTGGCAGCTGCTCCCTGTCTTCTACCCCTGTGCCTCCCAGGGCCCCCCACTCCACCCCCAGCCTGAAATGCCCCTCCCTCAGCAGCCTCCCTGTCCCTGAGCAGATGCTCTGGGTCTCACTGTTGTGGATGGCCTTGGTGCTGCCTGTCTGTCCTTTATGGCATGGACAGCACTGACACATTAAGTGATTGTTTGATGAATGACTGTCTCCCTGATGAGGTGGCGAGCTTGGTGGGACCAGGACGCTCTCTCTTGTGCCCTCTTTGGTGGTGGGCAGGTAGGAAGCATTAGTGAGTAAGGAAGTGGGCGGTGATACTGCAGCAGGGGAATGGAACTCCCCCCACCTACCAGGGCTCTACTCTGGAGATGGAAAAGTCCCAAAGCCAGCTCTGTGTGGAAAGGCGGTGCTGGTTTCCACCCATGCTTTCACTTCCTTCACAGTTAATTTATTTTGAGATGAGGTCTTGTTGTGTAGTCCAGGCTGGCCTTGAACTCACTATGATCCTTCTGCCTCAGCTCCCAAGTGCTAGGATTACAGGTGTGCACCTCTACACTAGCCTCAGCTAAATTTAAATTGTGGTAACAATGTGAGATTAAATTTGTATTAACTCCTATCTGGAAAGAAGAAGAGAAATCACACATGAACAAAAGGAAGAAGAAGAAGACAGTCAAGAAACTTTCTAGCATTTTAAAATTTTTAATTAATTATTTAATTTTTTTTTTTATTTTGAAGGTAGTAGAAATACCACAGAATAAGACAGAACAAAACCAATTGAGACAGTGCAGTGAATTTGGTACAGAACTTCACAGCAGGTTACTAGGATAATGGTAATAGGGACCATAGTGTATCTCATTATCTTCACAATAGTGGTCTAGTCAATTAGGTATAGCAAAATCAAACCAAAGACAGAACATTATAAAATCAATCAAAAGAGAATATTGAATAGAGTAAAGCAATTAATCATAATGAAACAAAACTGAAAACAACATTTGCTTTCAATGAGAAGATAGAGGAGCCCCCTCCATATTTGCTATATTGCATACAGTCATCCTGCCAAGAGATGCTCAGACCTCTGTCCCCAGTTGCTAACAGGACATGGGGGGTTTGGGATGTTTGATTCCAAGCCCGAGCTCCAGTAGGCTCACAGGAGACTCTACCAGGCCTGCTCCTGTCTCATGCTGGAGGAAGGCGCTTACCAAGAGGGCAGGCGAATTGCTTCTTTGTGCAGCTTCCTGGGTTCCACCATGGCTGTGGCCAGATGTCGGGGGACTACTCTCTGATTCTCCTCCTGGCTCACACCGGAGGAAGGCGCTTACCCGCATTTTTGAATTTTTAATTAATTACTTAATTTTTTTTTCTTAAGGCAGGCTCTCCCTATGTAGATCAGGTTGCCTTTAAACTCACCATGTAGCCCAGCCTGTTCTCAGATTCACAGCAATCCTCCTGCCTCAGTCTTCCGAATGTTGGGATTATATTCATGTACTATAGTGATTGGCTTGTTTTAAGAATATTTGTTTTAAAAAAATCATCAATAACCTTCTTGAATATAAGTAGACCCAGTCTCATCTGGCTTTTGTACAGTATCACTCATGATAACCGGGGCAGAGAAAGGCTCGTTTTTTTTGCAGCTGATGCTACCAAATCTATAAATGGGAAGATATAAGGCCAGTCTGATTGCGGTTAATTCTTAAGAATTTGGCTCAACAACAAAAACAGGTAAATTTAAGACAGAAGAAACATTAAGTAACAGTAGTGTCATAATCACTTAATGAGAAAGCTCATTTAGCATTTCATTATTTTTATTAAAAGAATGAGTAATTCATCATGAGCTTCACAAAAGGTGGGCAACTTTTCAATCTTTAGGCCCATGTTTGCCTCAAGGGCTTATTGGGAAACCAGATGGAAGCTCAGTGGCCTTCAAGTTAAAAACTAAATCCCACATTGGTATGAACATCTTTCAGAGATGGCAAAATTAGAGACATGACCCCTCACCAAATACTGCCTTACTCAGACAATTAAAGGTCTATAAATGCAGATGTGCTTCTGAGGGGAGACAGGTTGGCCCTGGAATGATAATTCCAGTAGTTCAGAAAAGAAAAACGGCAGGTTTGAATTCAAAGACCAATTGTAAGACTTTTATTAAGTCTGACTGTGAAGACTTACTTCATACAGACTGCAGTGTTGAGTCGCTTGTCTGGAATATGAGTTTTTCCCTAGCCATTGACAAATTAATATTTCAAGCAGGGATATGATTTTTTCAGAAGTGTATATGAAAGGAGTATTTACCATTTGGGAGTAAATGTTAGAACAATAAACTGAAATTACATTATTGATGAAGACACTGGAAGATTTTTAAATATGAATTGGAGCCCAGAAGAAAAGTTTGCATAAGAAATCTCTTCTGAACTTAAATAAATAGCTTCTATGAAGAAAAGGAAACAGAAGAGAAGAATAATGAGAATAAAAATGAACATAAATAGGAGGAACTTCAGAATAGGAAGGGAATATAATGTTCACCTCTGCTACTTTTTTCTTGTTTTGAAAGTTTCTTCTTTTGTTCTTTTATTTTTAAAATTTTAACTTATACAAGCAATTGGAGAGCTTTACTTTTTTCTATAGAAATTCGTTTCTTTAAACTCTAGGGCTACTTGAGTCAATTTCGGTAAGCTAGAAAATTTTCCAATTCATTGAGTGTTTGAAATGTCTGCAAAATGATCTCATGAAAAAGATTCTCCTATTTGAATGATTATTTTCCTCATGCTATTAATTTTGCATATTTATGTTTTCTCTGCTTTTCCTCAATTAAGTTAGTGCTTTTTAAAAATTTGGTTGAGTGCTTTCTTCGGCAACACATATACTAAAAATTTGGTTGAGGCTTTAAAAATCAGTATTTTGTTTACTAATTAGATCTATTATTCTTTTATTGTCTCGTTGATTTTTTGCTTTGTGTATTTATTCTTTCTTACCTTGTATTATGTTTTAGTTCACTTTACTGTTGTTTGAGCTTTGTGAGTGGGGAATTTGGCTTATTTTTTCATTCTTTCCTTGATGCTGATAAAGAATTTAAAGTTATGTATTCTCCTGTGGTAAATATATATCATAGATACTGAAATGTAGTGTTTCCATTATCACTAATCTTTACAAGTTTTGTTAGTTCAGTTGCATATTTTTTTTTATGCAATAGCTGTTGGAAGTGTTTTTCAACTTAAAAATTTCATTTTATTTTAATATTTTTAAATTTACAAATAAATTACATGGATTTAAGGTTAAAACATATCGTTTGGCTATAAGTAAATCTTATTTAATTGTTCCCACAATCAAGCTATTAAACATACACATTGGCTGTGATAGTTTTTATGTGTATTGTGAGAAAACTTAAGATCTATCCTCTTACTGAGTTTTAAGTATATAATATATTAGTATTAATTATAGTATTCCATACTGTACATAAGATCTCCGAAACTTCTTAATCATGTAAGTGGAAATGTTGTACTCTTTGGCCAGTATATCCCCATCTATTTTGGAATAATTATATATTTCTAAAAGGTTATGAAGACATTACAGAGAGTTGTAATATACTCTTCAGATATTTTTCCCTATTATCTAATACTATCTTGGTACATCTGTCAAAAAAGAACCAATATGAACATATTACTATGAACTATATCTCAGGTTTCCTATTACTATTATTGTTTTTGAGATGAGAGACTCATAAAGTTGCCCAGGTAGGCCTTCGTCTCAAGATGGTCCTGCCTCAGCCTTCCAACTAGCTGAAATTATAGTCACTAAGTATCCCACCTGCTTACAGTTTCCTGTTCTAACTGTGTTTTTGTACATTTTAAATTGTCAACACTTCGCATTTGAAATTGTCTTTTGCCATGTATGAGTTTTAACTTAAATTCCCTTTTATCTGATACCAGGATTTTGAATTCTGCTTTTCCAGTTTCCATTTTCCTGTTATACCTTCGCACATCAGTTCATTTTAAACTTTTCTGAATCACTTTGGTTTGATGTTGCTTACAGATAGCATAAATGTCTTTGTGAACTTAGTTGAATTTTTGTATTTTAATAGATGAGCTAAACCCATTCACATTTATGTAAGTTTTGAGTGTGGTTTAAATGTTTTCAATTTATAATTACATGTATATTATGTTTTCTGTGTTTCTCTGTGGAATGTGTTTTCTTTTTTGCTCTCAAAGAACTTTTTATTTTGATGTTTAGGCACATTTGTATTTTTTCTACTAGTTTCTTTGTATTGTTCTTTTAAAAATGGTTCAGGTCCTCAAGGTTTTTGTTTAACCTTTTACTATCTGATTTGTAGATTTTTTTTTGTTTTGTTTTAAAATTTATTTTATTGTTTGCGAGTTTTGAATCATATCCTTTAACACCCACTGACTGTCTATGCAGTAACACAAGAACCTAACTGACGTTCTGCCATACCACTTCCGTGTTTTGATTGCATTATTTATAATGTGTCAGGACATAAAACATCTAAATATTATGCTTTCATGTTGTTTATCATCTCTTTTTTAAATCTTAAATTTTACAACTTAATGTATTTTTTTTCCCTATTTTTGATACTGAGAATCAGACTCATGACCTTGCGCTTGCCAGGCAGGCACTGTTCACTGAGCTATATCCCCAGCTCAGCTAAATGCATTAAGTACTCACCATCAATTCTTTTTCCATTGCTTCCTCTCATTGAAGGCCATTATCACTCAGTGTTTGAAGTTCAACCTTCATATCTCAGGGAAGAAATACAGTCACAACAGACTGAGCTCCTGATCATTAAAAACTGTTTCTACTTACTCCCTCTGCACATGACAGATATCTTGGGTAAATGTAAAATTTTTGGTTCAGACTCTCTTTCCATGAAAGCTGTATGCAAGAATGGCTAGCTAAGTGGCTGTCAATTATAAAGCTTGATGGTTACAAGGGATGACTCATACTTTCATTAGAAAGTCCTGGATTAATATTTAACTTCAATTAGACTGACTCTATGCACTTGTTGTATGTTCCCATCCCCTTATTTACATAATCTTCTTGCTAATTGCATTTTATGACAAATAAATCGAAGCTCAGAAACATGTGTCACAAATTCATTCAAACAGCTGAGATGCAGCCCCATGGGACCCTAACGTTTTGGTAACAAGGTCACCAAACTTATGAGCCATGTGCTGTGAGGGGCTGTTGAGGGTAATGGTTGAGATCTAAGACCATGGCGCTGGGCTGTCTGGTTCCATACTGGCTCCATCATTTCTTACCTGCTTTACACTGGGAAAATGACTTGTTCTCCCTGTGCTTCAATTTCCCCATTTGTTCAGTGAAGATAACAATGACTCTGCCTCTTAAGGGCATTAAGAGGAGAAAGTAATGGAATACATGTAAAGTACTTAGAACAGTTGTTCGCATACAGGGGGAAGCTGGCAAAAGTAAAGGAGGGTTGGCATTACACAACACGACCTAGAGACCTTAGAGAAGATGTGGGCCAGGCAGCCCTGAACAAGAGGTCAACAGCCTCTGACCTCTGTGGGTGTGCAGTTCACCGGGGAGAACGCAGGAGGTGCCCGACGGCCTAACAGAAGTGATGCTATTCAGTGACTGATTTTCTAGTGACCTTATTTTCTAGTACCCAAATGCACCACCCTCGGTTCCTTCATGCCTTTCTAATATTCTTCCCATTTATTGATGAACCCCTTTTGCAGATGATTAATTCCTGTATTTTGTCCAAAAATTAGCTCTGAGCTTAACTTGCTTGTGAATTTCCTTTGGTTCCCAAGTCTCCTCTTTTCCCTTGCCCTTTAGCTCAACATTCAAAACCTTCTAATAAATCTGGTCCCGAATTATTTTCCAGCCTAATTTCTCAGTATGGCTCATCACAAGTTTAGAGGCAAAATGGCACTGTAGCTGTGAAAGAGGGCCCTGATAACAGACCGCCGAGACTAAATTCTGGTTCTACTGTTTCTAATTGTATGACTTTGGGCAAATTACCTAACTATGAGCTTCTTTTCCTCATTGGCAAAGTAGAGATTTTAATGTTACTAGCTTTCTGACAAAATCAAGTGGAGTGATAAAATGAAGTGATAAAGCAATATAGCAAACAGTAAGCATTCTCGACTTGGTGGGCATTGTGGTTAGGATTGGTAATATTGGACTCTCATGCTGGACTTTGTTTTTTCCTAGTCTGATCAAGCTCAGAAGCCAAAAACCTAGGCTATATTAACTCACTATCATCGTAAATGTTAACCTAGATATAAGTACATGGAAAGAGGGACAGTGATAGGGAGGGAGGCAGTGAGCTGAAACCTATGAAAAAATAACAAGAATGAGCTAGAGTTTAGAAAAAAGGGGAGAATTTACCTGTAGCTCCGGGAGACTATTGTGGGAGGAGCTCAAATTCTTGACAACTGAGTGATTTAGTAATATTTTGTCTCAAAATAACTACCAACTGCAACAGCAGCAGCAGCAACAAGAAAGGTTGTGGATATAACTCACAGTTGAAGGCCCTGGGTTCAGTCCTCAGAAGAAAACCAAAATAAAACTAGGCAATAAAATGCACTTTATCCAGTGGTGGAGGGAACATCAGTCCCACCTGAGGAGAAGTCTGAATCATCTGGGAATGATGTAGACAAGAACTTTATACAAAGAACTCTTCCCAGTTATCCTTAGAAGGAACATTGGGTTAGACTACATTGAAATTTATTTTAAGGGGCTCAAAAATCAAGATGTTTTATTTTGCTTCATAAAGCAAATTACAGACATCATATACTACTTGTATTTTATGTTTCTGCTAAGAGGAAAACCTCAGGTAACCCACAAATTCTGAAGGATTTTATTTTTCTTTATACCAAGCATTTATAAAATAAAATGATGGCATGGGGCAGTCTCCTAGGCAGACCGTGATTTTCCAGATTCCCTCTACCATTGCTATGCTGTGACATTTTAAACAACTGTCTCCCCGAGAACATTTCCACGGTAGAGTAGGGATTGTAATACTGCAATATCCTTCTTAATGAGCTTTCCTCAGTGGTAGGTCACATAGAGCTTACTGGGATTCATTTAGCTGACACGTTTAATTTTGAAAAGAATTTTCATGCTGAGGCCAGCCGGCATGGCTCTTGACAGGCAGGAGACCTTGGATCCTGCCAAGCTCACGTGGGAGCATGGCTCTGTAAGCCACTGCTGGGCTGAAAAGTTGCTTGTGGACACCTGTGGCTGAAATGACAAAAGATGGTTCAGTGACATATTCTAGGGCTTGCACCAAGAGCGAACCTGGTTTATCTTTCAGGCTCAACTGGTCTGACTATGGGAGCCTTTTCCCAATTTATGATAAAAGGCAGTCAGATTTAGGGGATTGGTTACCCCATAACTTAGGTAGACTTAAAGATGAATTTTATGCTAAGAATGTTAATTCCAAAAGACAAAGCAAAGCTCTCTATTATGGCAGTACCGTGACCGCAAACCCTCCCTCTGACCCTTCTGTAGCTTCGCACTCCCAAGTGAGAGCTTCATGTTGGTGACACTGGCACCCTCAACGGCAAAGGCTGTTTCATCTCTCTCCGATGCCAGCAGAGCCATGACTTTTTCAACTCCAACAGTGTTTACTTTTCTGCATTTTATACTTCTTCCCATGGATAGGAATGGTCTTGGGGACAGAAGGCAGGGAAACTAGAATGATTAGGGCCAACCCAGCAGAAGCTGGGCTCATGGGGACTCCGAATAGATTTTCCCTTTATAGATGACAGTATTGCCAATTAGCTGGGTAGATTCCATTTTTATCCTTTCTCTATGGCTGTAGGTGAAGGAGAACATACCAGAATAGACCAGGTATTGATCTATTAAATGCGTTTCTGTGGCTGCCTTATGTCTGAATATTGAGCTTAATTTCTTTGCAAAGGTTTTGCCTTGGAGTAGAAATATAATGATGTCATTGAAATACTTAGTGGCCTCAGTGCGTGGTCCTGGAAGGTGATGTATTGGTTAGGGGACAAGCTTTAGCCTCAGACTTGGCTTCATTTTAGGGCCTGCTTCTTATACTATGCAATGTGTTATCTGGAAAAGAAGCTTAATTTCTCTCTGTCTTATTCTCCTCCTCTCTAAAACAAGGGTAATCATCATCGTCGTAATAATACCCACCTTGTGGAGTAGCAAGCATCTGATGAAATAATTTAAAGTATTCAAAACAACAGCTATGTTTAAAACACAGATTGTGTCTTTTTACATCTAAATTTCTTATCCTGAAATCCAGGCTTTTTGGCTCTGAGATGTTTAGCTTTTTCTTTTCTCTCTCTGTCACTCTGTCTCTGTCTTTTTTTGTAGCCTGAATTAGATTTCAAGAAGGGGCAAGGGAAAAGAAAAGACAGCTTACAAGACTGCAAAGAAAAAATTTTTCAGGAAAGATAAATCCTTTTAAGAGGGGGAACTTCAGTGACAAAAAAGATGGTCCTGCGATATGGAGTATGCAGTTGGGAGAGGAAACCGTTGTGAGACAGAAGATGAGGCATTTAATTGCTCACCTAGAAACACGGGCATTGATGGGACATTTATACAAATATCTAGGAGGCAAATGGAGGAATAGGAAAGATGATTTTTTTTGTTTATTTCTACAATTAAAGGAATTTAAATACACTATGATGTATTTTTTATTTTGTTTACTTTTGCCTCAACTTTTAATGGTATATAGCTTCTTTATTTTGTTCACCAGCATTTGAAGTCACTTGTAATTAAATATTTAAATTTACATTTTTCTTCTTGGAGGATATTTAGATGATAATTTTGGGAGAGGTATACATTTTTTTTCTACCTGTGCATTTCACTCTTATCTGAACAATACTTGTTCTTTAGCTTAAACAGATTTAATGAAAACATTGTATTTCCTGAAGCTCAGGAGTTCTAACCATGCAGCAGAGTGTTCATTACTTAGTACTTAATTGATTAGCAACTCAGAAAGCTTTCAAAATGAAAGTCCCATTAAGAAAATCTCTTCCTTTTAAAAAGACATATACTGAGAATAATCCCATTAGGCTAGAAGCCTGCTAAACTTATCAACTCTAGATATGTTTTTTACAAAAAAGAGAAGAAAATCAAATAGAATGAATGACAAATAAACACCGTTAGAAAATGCATATTTAACTTAAAAAAATAATAATTGCCTTACATCCAACTATAAGGTTCATGCCAGGAAAAAAATCTGGTGACCTTTAATGATCTAACTTTCACAACATTTATGTGAAACGTGAAAATTCACTCTATTTTTTGATATCAGGGTTAATTTTTTAAAAGTCATGTATTTTTAAAAATTAAGACGAAAAACAATCTTTTACATACTTATGTATATTTGCCTGTTCTGATACTCTGTATTATTTTCTGAAGATCTAAATTTTCATCTGATTTTATTTTCCTTCAACTTCAAAGACTTCTTTTAGCGTTTCTGGAACCATTTATCTGCAGGTAATTACATTTGTTAGTTTTTATGTGAAAATATCTTTATTTGATCTTGATATTTGAAGATTATTTTTGCAGAAGATAGAAATATTTCATTGACTTTAAAAAATTATTTTGGCACATTTTAAGCAAACAATTTGGCCTCTCATTATTGATGAGAAGTTAGTGATCTTTTGTTTCTTCTGCTTTTGCATAAAATGCATTGTTTTTCTTTGCTCTTAATATTTTGTCTTTATCTTTGATTTTCACAGAATTAACTATGATATGTCCAGGTAGCATTTTCCTTGCATGAATCTTGCTTGATCAATATAAATTTGTCTTTCAACATATTTGAATACATTTCAGCCACTGTTTATTAAAAAATTTTTCCATCTTGTACTTTCTCATCTTTCATTCAAGGACTTCTGTTACAATTTGGTACATTCTTTGTTATTGGTTCACAGGTCTTTCAGGCTTAGTTATTATTTTTTCAAATCTTCTTTCTTATTTTTCATCAGCTTGAATAATTACCATTAAATTATTTTCAAGTTGGCTGATCCTTCTTGCCATCTTCCCTTTGGTGCTAAGCCCAACCAGTGACATTTATATTTCAGATACAGAGGGTTGGTGACAGAGCTCAGTGATAGAAAATTCTTAACATCCCTGAAGCCCTGGGCCTGATCCCCAGTGCTTGAAAAAAAAATATACATTTATACACATATATTTCACATGCAGCATTTTTAGTTGTAGAAATTACATTTTGTTCCTTTTAATAGCTTCTATTCTTTTTTTGCTAAACTACCCTAATTTTTATATACCACGAGAATATTTCCTTTGCATCTTTGGGCTTAATTACAGTAGCTGCTTTAAAATTCTAATCTATCAATTTCAAAATCTGGGTCATCTCAGGATTGGTCTGTATAGGTTGTCTTTTCTCTTAAGAGAGAATTTGTCCAAGTGGGCAGGTAACACTTCAGGAGAGAAGCTCACTGAGTTTATCAGGCAGGAAGAAATCAAATACAACTGGAGTCTAAACTGCAGAGATGATTTGAAACCCACTGTTTCCTCCCCATGACAGGAAAGTTAACATTAACTTTTTAGTAGGACAACCAAAGCTCATGGGTATAAGAAAATGAATTCAGAAAAAAATACTATATTAAATTTAGTACACAACTCACTATTTTTTGTATAGCATTTCTCCAGCTGTCTTTAGATGAACATACACCCGCACTACATATTTCTTAGGAAAGAGGTTATGTGTTTTAAAACATATATTTGGAGAGTACAATTTGGAGAGTACAAGTCATACAACGTGGACTTACCAAAACTGAGAGTACAATAGAAATCTTAGCACTAGTGCACTGTAGTGAATTTGGATGAATTGGAAAGGGCACCGACATCCTTTCTTGCTTTCTCTTTCTTGGTAATTTTCTTAGTAACTTCATTCATTCCAGGGCTTTAAACAACATCATGATATGGTGACTCCCAAACTTATCTTCTTAGTCTAAACCTTTTCTCTGAGTGTAACAGTCTGCTCAGAAGTTCTAGTTTTATGTTTTGCAGACTTCTGAAAAAGTAACATTTCGGTGGAGAATCTTTGATTCTACTCTTTATCTCCAAATACATTCCTACTTAGACTTTCTCATTGCAACCAGTAGCATCTCAATTGCTCACACTGGAAAGTTTGGAAACATCGTGGATTCCTCCCACATGTCCCCTACTAGTGACTTCTTTTTTAGCTGCTGGTTCTACTCCAAAATATACCTTAGAGGGCCCGACATTTAGCTCAGTGGTGTAAGTGCTTGCCTGGCAAGCACAAGGTCATGAGTTCAATCCCTGGTACCAAAACATGACAACAACAACAACAAACCCCCAAAACACCTTAGATCTATACTAGCCCAATAACTAATAAGTTAAAAATATGAAGGAAATATGTTTGTCATGTTATTCTCTGAGAAATTAGAGCCCATAAGTTATTTTCGGACTCCAGAGTGCTAACCATAACACCATGGAACCACCACTCATAAATTATTTTCATCCCTCAAATTTATTTCATATTTTTCACTTCCTCATTATTACCTGCATTAACAAAGAGTAGAAAATGTAACATTCTTTGGTAATAATGTAGAACAGAGGTCAGAAAACAGTGGGTGTGGTAAATACAGTCTATTTTTTTGTATGTGGTGCTGATGTTAAACCAGGGCCACACGCATGCTAGGGAAGTGCTCTACCATGGAGCCGCACTCCAGACATAAGGAAAGTTTTACCGGAAGCTTGTTCTTTTACATGTATATCTGTGGTGTTTCTGTGCATTGTGTATCATGTTATCACTGTAAATTAGTTGTGACAGAAAATATATGGCTCACCAAGCTTAAATTATGTATCACAGAAAATGTCTATTTGTGGATTCCTAATTTCAATAATGCTCTGCTTCTTTTAAAGATGTGATGCATTAGGATACAAACAGAGTTATTGAGTTTTCAAGCAACTGTATTTTTTCTACATCAGATGAAATTACATGTTTTGGAATATGAAAATCATGAATAGCACCTGTGCCTACCTTACTTTCCTTTTGGGGGACAAAATACCCAGCACCCACATTTTAAAGGAGAGATTCATTGTGGCTCATGATTTTGTTTCATGATCTGCTGACTCCAAGACAGAATCAGAATGGAAGAGGGTTCACAGGGGAGAAGGTGCTCCACCTGTGGCAGCGGGGAAACAGAGACACGGAGGAGGGGAAAGAATACACCTTTCCAGGGGACAGCCTCAGAGACGCTTCCCGATTCAATCCAGCCCCGCCTCCTAGCGGCACAGGCAGCTGTTGGACTCATCAGTGGATGAACGTACTGATGAGTAGAGCGCCCCCATGCGGCAGTCACCTTTCGCAACACTGCATGAGAATTGTGGGGTACATTTTAGATCCAAACCTTAGTAACATATTTGATTTTTTTTTACCTTCAAAAGAAATCTGTATATTTTGCTTACATCGCCAAGCTATGATGGTTTTGCAAAAAAAAAATGAATATATTCAATGTTTGATCTTGAATATTGAAGCTAATTCCTTGTGTAGTTACACTTCGTGTAACAATGGTTTCTGGTAGCAAGTAGCTAGGACAGGGTCAAAGGTCTACATACTCAGTTCAAATATGTCCTTTATTAACGATGTGACTTGGACCAAATTGCTTAAACTTTTTGATCTTCAATTTCATTTTTCAGTCTGATCAACACTGAAAATGTCTAATCATTCATTATAAGCATGAAGAGGCTCTGAGTAAGAGGGTATATTTATAGAATCTTACAGACAATTGGATACTAGCTTTATTCTTGGCACTGTACTAAGGCACTTCATATTTAAATTTTTTTTATTTTAAAGAGAATAATAAAAAACCTCTTCATATTTAATAAAAGGAAGAAGTCTAAAAGTTGGTGAAGGTACAGATACAAATGGATATCCACAACAGAGAGAAAGAAATCAGAGCTTTATCTAATACTTACACATGTATATGTACACACACACACACACACTCCAGATATATTAAACAGCTCTATTAGCTTCAAAAATTGTAACAGAATATAAAAGTATTTTTATAGATATTGCAATGGGGGAGACCTCTCTAGGCAAAACTTGGAACCCAGAAACAATAAAGAGAAAAGTTGGACTGATTTGAATATATAAATGTTTAAAACTTTAGAACCACAAAATATATAATAAACAAAATTAAAAGGCTGTGAGAAAACTGGAAGAAAATATTTGCCAACTGGAGACAAAAGTATTAACCTCTATGACATAAAAGGGCCTATTACAAATCAGTGAAAAAAAAAACCAATACAAAGAAAAATAAAAAAATGAGGAAAGGCTATAAACAGCTGAATCGAGTGTCCAATAGTTACAATAAAAAGATGCTTAACTTACAGACTGATACACAACTTAAGTTGAATTTTCATGTTTTATCAAGACTAGTGAAGTATAAGGGTTGAAGCATTTGGCTGTGGGGAAAGACCTTTTACTGTGTGGTAATACATTTGGAGTGTTTTTTGAAGGAAAATTGGCAATTACTAGTAAAATTTAAAACATGCATACTGTTTATTGAGTAATTTTACTTCTAGAAACCTTCCCTTTTAAAATACATAAAGTGAAAATAGTAATCAATTTTTAGAGTAGCTATCATTTATTGAAAGATTTCTGCCAGACTCCCACTCATTTTGCACTACTATTTTATTGAAATCTTGTGCAAAAAGGGGAAAAAGAGCACAAGTTATGCAAACCAAAGTACTTAAATAGTTTGAAGTGACAGGAAATTTTTTTGTGCATGTGCTTTATTTCTTAAATTACTATCATGATTTGATACTGTTTTTGTGATGGCATTAAAATAGGAAAATCCACTTCCTAAACAACAAATGTGTTATATCCCAGTTCAGATTTGACCAGTGGATTGGATATAGTGGGACATACCCAGAGAAAATACAGATTCAAAGTTTAGATAAGTTAATATCTCATGAAAAAGAGAAACAGAAATATTTTGAACAGACATTTTATACTGATTAGTGAATTATCTCATGTAGATAACAGTTGCTATAGCAATCCAGAGAAGGAATTTTCTGCATACTAGTGCCTGTGACAGGCACTTCTTGCTGCTGTGAATTTCTCCAGCTTTGTTTATGTAGTGTTGTCTTTATGGTCTCATTCCACTGGGGCAGCCATCCATTCATCTGCTTAAGCAGTTGACTTCTCTTTTTTCTGACCCAGAGTGAAATCTGTGTTGTTCCTGGCCAATTAAGATCATCATCTAGAGAGAGTGCTGAATATAGAGAATTAAAGAAAAAAAAAAGCAGCACCTTTAACTGAAGTGCTTTCTGACCCTGTTTCTAGACATACGCTTCATCAGGAAGCAGAACTTTCCTTTGTAATCTATAAATGATAGCACAGCATACTGCTAAGAGCAGACTCTGGGCTAGGCTTTAATACTGGAAGGGCCACTCACTAGCTGTGTGGTACAGTCTACTTAGTATGCATCTTCATCTTCTCATCCTTACTCTAGAGATAATCCTAGTACCTTTATAGTATGTGGCTGTAATCAGTCTCAGAATAATGTTTGACACACGACAAATGTTCCATCAGTACTTGCTATCAAATATGACCAAATTTATCAAATATTTGTACCTCATGTAACTGAATACTTTCACATGGATACTGTTTGTAGCTCTATTCTGGAAATCCCAACAGATAATTTGGCAGACTGAGCTATACGATATGCTTGGGAACATTCGTGTCAGCCTGACTCTGAGTGGCAGCTGATATTTAGCACAGGTCTTCTTGTCCTCAAGCACCAATTTTCATTTACACCAGGCCTTGTGACCTTAGCTGCATGCATAGAATTGGACAAATAGGATGAAAACCAAGTTAAGTCTGTTATAAAACAGAATTCTATGTTTTGGCAGTAACAAATAAATGAACAGACACTGACTGCTACACAGATTGTCTCGCAAGCTATTTAACTAACTACAGAATTAGTACACAATTTTAAAGGAATGCTACAAAAAAAAAAAAAAACTTCCGGAATTTGACATACTTCTGTTACATGCTTGTCATGGAGACAAACAGATATAAAGGGCCATGAAAGAGAAGCAAGATAAAACAGTAGTAGATGAGAAAATGTGTTCTGATTGTCTTCACAGTTGTTGTGGTTTGATCGCCAGCATCAAAACTCACATTGAAATTAAACCCCAGTTGTGACTTCTTTAGAGATGAGACCAGATGGGAGCGCTGAGGGGTTTTGGCATTGAGGGTCTGAGCCTTCATGAACCGATGAGCTCATTCACAGATGAAGAGGCTAATGGATTATCTCACAGGCAGGTCTGTTATAGGCAGCTGAGCTCTCTCATTTGAGGCCTGCAGTGCCTTGGGGCTCTCTGGAGAATCCCTGCAGCAAGAGGTCCCTCATCTGATGTGGCTCTTCAACCTTGGACTGCCCAGACTCCAGAATGGTAAGAAATGTATTTCTTATCTGTAAATTGCCCAATTTGAGGCATTCTGTTATAGTAACAGAGAATAGACTGAGACAATTATCTCACTTTGCTTTAGAAAAGGCGATTAGCACCATATGGCAGCACATACCTATAATACCAGCACTCTGGGAGACTAAGGCAGGAGAACTACAAGTTTGTCTCAAAACCCCCCCCCCAAAACAAACAAACAAACAAACAAAAAACAAAACAAAACAAGGACTGGGGCTGTAGCTCAGTGTGACAGCCTTGGGTCTAAGCTTCAGTACCACAAACCAAAGAAAACAAACAAAGAAACAGTTTTATTTATGATAAATATGAATTTTAGTGTTTGGCTGAATATAAGAAAATCAAATACAACAAAGTTGAGATCATCTTCCATATAAGACAAAAATTATTGTTTATATTTTATTGGATAGAATTACTGAACACTTTTCTAGAACCTGAGGTTGCATATTTTATGTTGTTGGCTGCTACATCACTGCTGTAGTTGCCTTTTCAAATTGTTAATTTAGTTCTTTTTGACACATGGATTTATATGCCCTCAGGGAGAGTAATAGATTACCTCATTGTGTTTATGTGTTTCCTATATTTGGGAAAACAAAACAAAACAGAGCAAAACAAAACAAAGCAAAATAATATCTTAATCTCACATCCTTTGAGAGTAAACTTCATTACAAGACTGGCTCCAAAGTCATAGGATTGAGAAATATATTTTATGGTAAAGATCTTAATAATAGAAATATGCTCATGAACTTAGTTATTCAACTGCAAGCAAACTATGTGTCGGGTTGGCTGAGTGAGATGCTGAAGCTGGAATACTCCATCCTGTGAGTCATTTCCTCTAGGCCCTGAGTCATAACTGTCTTTGTTCCTTCAGAGCTATGCAAAAGGTCTCAAGATAAACTCTGAAGTACCCTGTGTTCTTTTTAACTCAGTAGGAAGGAATCGAGTTACATTCCCATTATCTTTCAAATACACATTGATCTTGACGGGGAACTCATTAAACACTGTCTTGATGGTCCAGGCTGTTTAACTTCTCTTCCTCCTCATTTTCCTTCTTATAAACATTCTTTCCTTGAAACTCTTTCTGGCCTTCATACCAAAATTTCTGCCTCCAAGACAATCCAACCTAACTTCTTTTTGGTTGGAACTGATTTGACATTCCCTTATGTCTGTCTGAGATCAGTTAAAATTTTATCTTAAAGAGAATAAAACCAAGCAAAATAGAACAGAATAAAGCCAGTTAAAACAAGACAGTGTAAATGACACAGGATTTCAAAATGAGATAATTGGAAATCAGCAATGGTTACCATAATGCGTCTTTTGTCTTCAAAATAGCTGCTCATACCTTCAGACATAGTAAAACCAAACAAAACAGAACAGAATAGAGCCAGTAAAAACAAAACAATGAATGCAATGCAGGACTTCAAAACAAGATAAGAGTACATCCAAAATGGCTACCATAATATATCTTGTTATCTTTGAATAGCTGACCATGCCATTGGCTATAATAAAATCAAACAAGACAAATAGAATAAAACCCAACCAAACAAAACAATGAAAATGATCCACGGTTTCAAAACAAGATAATAAGGAATTAACAATGGCTGCCGGGGCTCAGTGGCTTAAGTGCCTACCTGCAAGCGTGAGGTCACGAGTTTGATCCCCAGTACCACAAACAAACAAACACAACAATGGCCACCATCTTCAGAAGGAGGTCCCCCATAGATGCTACACTGCATATTGTTATCCTTTGAATAGATGGTAAGACTACTGGCTTGAGGCCTGCAATTAAACACTGCAAGCATTAAGTTGTATTTTATTTTATTAGCTATCATTACAGCCTATGTTTCTCCAGATCTGCTGGTTGCTTATGGCAGGGGACAGTGTTGGCTCTTCTTGTCTCCCTGCTTGTGCACTGAAAGGGACTGGTGTCCAGCTCTCTCCTAGTCAACCTGCACATGGTGCTGACTCGCAGGAGGTTTTAGCTTCTTGTTAACTTCTTGTTCTCCTCTTCTGCCTTCTGTGAATGGCACTGACTCTGAGACCAGCTTTAAAAACTGAGTCAAACTCCACTTCTTTGCAATAGTTAGCTCCTTTTAGCTACCCACCAGGTACCATAGCCACTCTCATGATTCAGTTTCTAATCATATCCTCCTTCGTCGTATCCTAATGCTTTGCTGCCATCAGAAAGGACAGTTACAGAGCTGAACTGACAGAGCCACTCTTAAGAGAAAACCTGCTGGCTGGATTGAAGATTCTCAGGCAGAAGTCTCAAGGATCAAAAACTTGAACTCTCTTATCAGAGGAGAGTTTCATACTCTGAGTCAGTTAATCCTAATTCTCTCTGTTGGAGAGAAAACCACCTTAGAGGAAATTTGGTTGAATGGACAGAAAAGAGTACAAATAATATGGGCTGAATTTTATGGAATTAAAAACGGTAAAAGAAACTAATAATAAATTGCAATATATTTTCTAATAGTGTTTTTGCTTGTTTATAATGAACAAAAAACTACCTCTTTAATCTGGATGTCATTTAGAGATAAGAGATGGCTTCAAATGAAAAATAAGGCTGTGTATCCAAGAGAGCTTCAAGTTTGTCTTGTTCTAAGGGTTTACACAGAATCATTTGGGAAATGATTGTTGATCTATTGTTGATCCTTCTTTACAGCAGGAGTGACATTATTTAGTGAACCTTTAAAATCCTTGAGTGAGAACCAGAAGCATAGCTAGCAGATTAAGATGAGCAGTTATCCATGATTCTATGAAGCAAGAGTGACTCCTTTTCAATGTTTTTACGACAGGGTAACATATTAATAGGTAAGGCTGTGCTGAATGCGTGTTAGTAAAACTGTTGTGATCCAGAGAAGGTAGTCATGGAGGAAAGGTAGAAGTGGTCCTGCCAACCAAGGACACAGAGTCCCTTGTACCTCTACCCTAGCCTGCTTCCAAGAATTGCTCCCTCTGAATCTAATTGCCTCTTACCTGACTATGTGGCTACAGAGGGTCACAGGGCATCTACCAGAAGTACGAGAGAAGTGTAAATTTATCCCGCACATGCAGGCTCTACCTCCTTCCCAGAATCACTGCCGGAAGCTTCCACATCAAGACTTTTTCTCCTGGCTCACAGGTCCAAGTGGAGACCACACTGGGAAGCTTGGCAGACGACTCCTGTCTCTTGCTGTGGGTAGTTCCTTAGCCTTTGTAAAATGCATTTTTTTCTAGGATGAATTAAACCATCCTCTCAGTTCTTCCTGAATGATCCTGATATTGATGAGAATGTGGTTTGTTTATTTCTAAGCCCCAGAGTTCAGATCATTGTGTTCTTCACACTGAGTCATAAAATAAAAGTTAAATGCATTATCTGTTCCTTAACGAAAAGAAGGGTGTGAGATCTCCCTGTAGTTGATATGACTCACAAGAAGTAAATGAAAAGAACAGCCTTGTGGAACAGCATTAGTTCAATTGATCTGTCCTTCTCCTGGTAATTACAAGGCCTCAATCTCATTTAGGTCGGCACATCTAATGAAAAAGATCAGTTTCTATGGAGAATCATTTCGCCTGAATGAATGGACTAATGACTAACACTAATGACAAGCATCTTTTCATGATTTTCATTTAGTAATTAATTTTGAAACATGCTATATTCTAGGAAGTATCCAGTGTCTCAAAGTGCTGCTGAGCTTGGCAGCTATGGCTGATAATCTCCCTTATTTTAGAGATTTGGAGCCTGAGGAAAAAAATTGCTGAAAAATGTTATCAAGGGTTGAGTTTTCTGGGATGGACAATGAATCACATTTAGGTCTGTGGATTTAAAATTAAAATCTATTGAAATGTCTCAGAGCCTCAAAAAATAGATTTCCTCCATTGGATACATTGTTATTACCTCATGTTGGTTTTCACCAATAATTTCATCTTGCTTTTGGATTCTAAGAATTGTTCCAAAAGGCAAAGCAATTTCATTTATAATAAAATTTCATAATGAGAAATAGACTAAAGTATTTATTTATCTCTTTTGGGGAGAAATAGATAAACTTAAAATGAGACCAAAAGATACTACAGAATTGTTTATTGTAGTATCTGCAGAATTGTATATACAGAATTGTATATTGTGGTATCTGCAAGCTTATGAAGATGTTTTGAAAATGAATGTGTCTAAAACCTTTCAGTCCCTTTAACAAGTACTTATGCATTGTAGATACTTAAGTGAACTATCAGACAGAGTCATCTTCCAGGAGCAATTTGGATAAAACAGTATGACTTGATACAGAAATAGGAGAAGACTAACCTTTTCCTGTTTTGTGTTAAAGGCCTTGTGTCACATAGAAACTTTTGCATTAGACAGAAATATTACGGAGGAATCAAGGAATAGGTCCCACTTTTTTTTTTTTTGGTCAAATTGAAAATTCTTTCTAATTGATTAGGTAACATAAAATTAGAGTGAAGAGAGAGCTGGATATCCATTTGGTCATTGTTTGAATGCCTGAAAGATTTTCTTGTTTTACTGAGAGTTGCTCTTCACAATGGGGAGCTGTTTTCCAGCTGGCTTTTACCTTCTGGGCTTATCAGCTTTGGCTGCACATTAGACATTTGCAAAGATTTTAAGAATAGGTACTTCTATCCCATCCAGATCTACTGAATCTGAATTCTTGGGCAGAGTGTGGCATCTGTAACCTGTAAACTACAGGGGTTACTCATAAAGGCAAGCTGGGTTAAGCGTAGATGCCTGGAATTGGGGGGATGGGGGTCGACAGAACTCTACCACCTCTCCTTTTTACCTTGAGTCCTAGAAAGCCTAAATCTGTATTTTATATATTGGAATGTTTTTGTGCAGAGAATAGAAATAACTAACTCTAAATGTACCCAAGCTTTCCAATTTCCCTGCACTATACTTTTCTTCTTCTTGCTCATCTCACAGTCTTAGGGGGAGAAAGATAAGGGTACACTCTTACTGAGGGAGGACCTTGATGGTGGGACAAGATGACCTGGGTGAGACACTTCTTTGATCAGAGAGAAGCTAGGTGGAGGGTGTAGAATGAAAGACTTCTGGGATTAGCATGGTCAAAATGGAGATGGAGGTAAAGATTGTGGTACAAGCATTTATACTAATCAGGCTTTGTAGAATAATTATTATCTTTACATATCCTCCTCATGGTCACAAAATGGCAGCCTGTCTGGTTTTAAAGCAGGAAGTGGGGCATAGTAAAGCCAGAAACCACAAATCCTTTCTATAAAGAAGTAAGAGCTTCTCAGTTCTCTAGGGCACTTCCCTTTGTGAGTTATTGGTCATATTGGGTTACACTTCCATCATGAACTGTAAGACAGCTTTAAAAAGTGAGTGTGGAATTTTTCTGTCCTCTAGTGGCTAGAATCAGCTGTTGAGTAAGCCAGTCAATGGTATGTGCTACAGAGGTGTGAGACGGTACACCAAGGTTTCTTCACAGGCTTTCCTTCTGGGCAACAAAAAGTGAGCCCAGTGAAAGAAATCTGTAAATTACTCTTTTAGAACAGTGATTCTCAAGTTTTCAGAATCATTCAGAAGTTGTTCAAAGTGAATGTCTGGGCCTCCGTTTCATGGATTCTGATTTAGTGGGATTGAGGTCAGACCAGAAGTGGAACCTTATGAATATGACTCCAAATGACTGGTTTTCAAGCTGCGTGAATGTTAGACTCTCTAAAAGGATTTTAGAAATACTGAAACAACACTTGTGCATGAGGCCTTTTCCCAGATAATTAAATCAGGAAATGTGGGGCTGACTTACCTGTATTCTTTAACATCTCCCAAGGTGATATTAATGCACATTGAAGGATGAGAATCATTGACTTCATACTTCAGACAGTGAAGCCAGGGGATGTCTAGGGCAGCAGAAGAAGGTACCAAACCCTCCATGCCGGCTTTTTAGAGTCTTTGAGAGGAACAGATAGAGAGGGGAGAGTAGAATAGAGAGGCAGTTTAGGAAACGTAAATAGCAACTGATGTGCAAGAAATACACACTGAAAGCAAACCCATCTCAAAATAACTGTGTCTCATGTCTTCAAACATTGATTTTTTAAAGTCTGGTTTAGATACATTCATTGTGCTGTTGAGGTACTCTATTCATTACTGTAATTTGTCCAGAGAGCACAAATTCATTAACATTCATGTATATGTTGTCATTATTTATCTTTCTCAAGAAAACAAGTATCTTAAAAGAGTGTGGTCTCTGGAATCCTCCAATATCCATATCTGCAGAGATAAAGTTCCCAGTTGACACAAGTGTCACCCAGGGTAGGCTAGATTTTGCTGTGTAGCACTGGGTTCCAGAGACTGGAAGAGCCTCTTGTCTTGGGTAGCAGGTTTTGCAGATCAAACATGGCCATTTCAAAATTTTAACAGTAAAGTTGTCATTGTGATGGTGGATAGAAAATTAAAAGTATAAGTATGACTGTAAGACACCAGTCTAGTATCCCAGTACAAGTGTCTTTAGGATGAGTGCTGTCGGTGCTACATGACAAGTGTTGCCGAAGCTTCCCATGTGTCAGCCGAAGTGTTAAGGGATGTGTTAGTCTGTGTGAAATGTGGGTTCCCACATTCCTGGGCCAGCTCTGTGAGGATGAGCATCGTCAGGGTATGCACACTCTTGGGGGTGCTGCTAGTGGCAGCTTTGTGGCCGGGAAACAGAGAATGGGAAAGTGCCGACGTGAGAAACAGCTAAGAGAAGAGATTAAAATTCTGCTCCACAAACAGATATGACACCATCTGTGTGTAAGGTAATGTTCATGGAGAGAGCAAGAAGATAAAAAAGAAGAGTCCTACCTTCAGGAAAAACACATGACGAATAACTAGGAAACACTAAACTGTTTTATAAATCTTAAGGCATTTGAAAGTCATTCAATTTAAGTGACTCTTGTAAAGTTAGAAGAGAGGAGCTTGTGTTTTTCCTAGGAATTTGAGGGTGATTTTTAGATGCAGTAGAAGTTTTGGATGCAAAAATTGAAGCATGGCATTTTGGGGTGAGTTTTTTTTGTTTGTTGTTTTCCCCAAACTGTCCTCATGTTGAAGGCCTAACCTGCAGTACCTGAGAATGAATGTGACTCTCTCTGAAATAGTTGTAAAATTTATGATGAAGTTATATTGGAGTAGCATGGGCCCCTAATCTGCTGTTGTAGTCAGGGGTTGGGAGGAGAACAATTAGAATCAGGACACAGAATTTATAATATTATTTTATGGTGGTCACCCAGAATTAACACAAGAAAGTGCAGGAAATGTGTCCACAACAGTAAAGACATAGAATTCCAAGGGTCTGAATCCCACAGCAATGTCCTGCAAGAGTCCAGATGAAAACCTAGAGCCCATGACAATGCCTTCCACGAGTCCAGCTGGAGGTCTAGAGCCCACAAGAAGGACTCACAACAGTCTGTTTTACGGATCTGAACTGGGAAGGCCCAAAGGTCAGCGGTGGAAGCTAGGAAGTCTATGCCAGCGGGGTGAAGGAGCTGTGCAAGTAAGTTGAGGATTCTGCACTGGAGCCAAGAAGTCACACTCAAAACAAAGACCAGGGCTGCCCTGAAAAGCATCACAGCCATCCTCAGCGACAGGGAGGTACTGAGCTCCTCTAATGACAAGCACAGTCGAGTACATGCCAGGAAAAAAGTGTAATGAGTTTGTCCTGGAGATTAAACGGCACACATGTTCCCCTCTGGAGCCAGGAAGCAATGCCCGATGTAAGGACCAGAGCTCTTTCAGGAGAACCAACGGCTTAAACAGCAACACTTAGTGAAACCCACAACGCCTGTTCTCTCCATCTTCACGTTACTATCTATGCTGGCAACTTTCCTCAGGTGGAACATCTGTGCTCAGCACCATTGTGATTTAACTCTGCTGGCATTAGGTTGACCACCAGTTTTTAATCCATAACATCTGCTATGACTGGCATCCTGAAAGAATGACAGTTTGGGGACGCAAACACAGGGAGGACTCCATATAAACACAAAGACAGGGATTGGAGGAGAATCTACAAGCAAGAGGTGAATGCCGAGGGATACCAGCAAACCATGAGGGCCTGCCCGAGACATGGAGCAGCAGCCTTAGGTAGCAGCGTCCATGGGTATTCTTCCGGCGGGTAATGATTAGGGGAAAGTTACACCCAGTGGAGAGTAGCGTGGAGAAAGGGATGGAGATAAAGGCAGGTTCTGGCGACATGTATCATGTTGCTGTGACAGAGGGTCAATGTAGGGGGGTGATGGGGAGGCAAAGTGTCTGGAAAGTGTATCTGGGGAAGACTATAAAGTCTTTGACTCCTCGTAAAAGGTTATGGTCTTTTTTAGGGGAGGGGTGGGTTGAGCTATGAAGTTTCCTACTGGAAGTTGAGATATTTAGATCTACCTGAATTATTATTTTTTGTCTGCACAAAACACTTTAGGAGAAAAATATATGAGGACACTTTTGTGTAACCCAGGGTGAGAAGACTGACAAACTCATTTTAGTTCATAAGGAAGCCTTATTTCTGCCCAATTCTGTCTGACGCTGTCATCTGAAATGTCACCTTTAGCACACTCACTGTGCTTCTCTGCAGATGCATTTTCTAACAGCTCCACTGTCCCTTGATTAGAAGCTAATTATATAAATCTCTTAGACTCCTCACCTCCAGCACTTTCTGAATGTAGTTGGTAGTTGTACAGAAGAACTGATCATTATAGGAGTTTAAAAGGGATATAATCACTTGGGAGAGGAACATTTTGTGTGTAGTACATCTCGTCTTCCGCTGGTTTCTCTGATTTGTAAGATGAGAGCAATGATGCAGTAAGCTATGTATGGATTAGTAAGTGTTTTGCAGAGAAGCAGAGCCAAGAAACTTATTAGGAGTAATTAGCTTTTGTGATTATGTAGAGTGAGAAGTCACAAAATCTACCATCTGCAAGGTGCCCCAGGAAACCAGTGATATAATTCCAGTTGAACCCAAAGTCTGGAATTAAGGAAACCAATTGTGTAAGTCTTCATCCAAGGGCAAAAGCCCAGTGTCACAGCTCAGGTAGGCAGGTAGGACTCAAAAAGAGCAAATTCTTTCTTCTTCTTCTTCTTTTTTTTTTTCCTATTCTGTAATTTTCTCCTATTATCAACAGATTAGATAATGCCAACCCTTATTGGAGAAGTCAATCTACCTTAGGACTCCACTGGTGCAAATACTTACCTCATCCAGACCCACCTTTACAGGTTCATCCAGAAATAATATTTACTCTGAGCACTCCTTAGCTTAGTTGAACTGACCCATAGAACTCCTACTATGCCACAATGGGTGAGAATAAAATGAGTTGTCACTTGCCATATGCTTAGTGTTCGAGAAACGTCAGGTATTATTATGTCTGGCAGTACTGATGGAGCAGAGATTCAAACCCTTGTTTCCTTTGCTTCAAATTTTATGTTCTTTCTACTGCCCCACTCTGCCTCCCTAAATGGTGCTGATATATAACAACCTTGGACTCTAGGCTTCACTTCTACTTGTTTCTTATCAGTGCTTTTCTCCCTTGACACATGCTATGGCACTGACTTTCCATGCAAACTCCTCATATGGGGCAGACTTTGACAAGACTCAAGAGATCCTCCAGCCTGCAGAGAGAAGCTACTGGTGTGGTAAACAGGCAGCAGTGGGGTGGAGGCTGTGGATTCTCACATGATTGGAGCATTGATAGATCTGAGCTGAACAAACTGTTCTCTAGGGAAGCTGGGATCCTAGGGAGGCAGCTGATTCTTGTATTCAGTGAGGACAAACATAGTGCTACAGACACCTGAAAATCAGAGAGTCCTATGTGGTGGCAGATCTGTAATCCCGGCAACTCTGATGATTGATTCAAGAGGACACAAATTCAAGGCCAGCATGGGCAATTTAGCATGGTCCCTTCTCAAAATAAAGTATAAGAAGGACGGGGGATGTAGCTCAGTGTGAAGGTCCCAGGTTCAATCCCCAGTACTAGTCTCCTATCCCCTGAAAATTGCTGAGAGAGTCTTTTCCCTTATGGCATCCTAAGATCTCGTCCTCATGAGCACTGGTCACAAATTATGACTGGAAAATAAAAACAGGTCATCTGGCTGACTATGAAACTTAATATCCTGCCAGGAGTTCAAGTTTCCCTGTGCAAATGCTATTTTATAGTAGGAGGATGGTTGGTGTTGATTTAGATGGTTGACTGCATATAGGGTTTAATAGGCACTATGATCACAGTTCTCAGAGAATATGGATTTGGTAGATATTTTATTGAAAAACAAAACACTCATACATCAACTGAAATCTGTATAAGTCAGAAAAAGCTAGGTTATATAGCAATAACAAACATTTCCTTAATATTAGTTGGTATTACAATATTGTTTCATTTCTTACTCTCACTAGGCTTAAATCCAGTGAATTTATAGCTTCTCTAAATGATTTATAGCTTCTCTAAGTGATATGTACTTTTTATTGAGTATCTACAATGTGGCAATCATAAGAACTGTGTGAAATATTTCCTTTAATCTGATTAATGAAATAGAAATTATTTCTTAGTGCAGATATGAAAATTGAGACTCAAGTTCAGTTAAGTTCAGGGTGGGCTGGCTGGGTTTTGTAACCAGATTTCTCTAGTGCTAAAATCATTATTTTACCATCACCTTATGCTTCTCTTTTAAGCTCTCAGATTTTAATTCTTGAATCTATATTCACTAATATTGTCTCAATAATGTTTCCAGGAAAAACAAAGATACAAATATTCCTCCACAAAACAGATTAGTAAACTAAGGCATGAAGGATTATGAGTTTATTGGTCCATCCTGGCCAGCACAATTAGGCCAATGTTAAAGCACTGAAAATAGACCTATGTGTGTTTTCATATCAGAATCTGCTTGTACAAGTGCAGATTCATAGGTTTCTCCAAGTGGTCCTGGAGGGACTGTGACTTTGCTGGTAAAAGAAGGGCACTTGCAGAATCACTGAGCTCAGTCTTCAACTCTCAGGACCGTCACCAACAGGTTGGTTAGTTGAAAAGCACTTGGAGAAAGTAAAGTTGAGGCTGCAAAGGTTTTGATGCTTTTGCTCAGAGCGGATGCCTGAAATTGAAGGTTGAATTTGAAAACATTATGAAACTGCTGATTAAACTCCAACTGTAGCATTATCTGTGTAGGAATAAACTGTCACTCTTGAAATATATTCAAATCTACATTTCTGGAAAAGCAATTAGCCTAATAAGTACAGTAATGAATAATGTTAACCTTTAAAGTATCATTATAGAATCCACAATGCCAGTTTACATTGGTCTCCCAATTTAATTTGTCATTTGGTATTGGGACAGAAGTAGTGTCTTTATAATTCAAAATGCCTGCTCAGTAAGGTGGAGTAGGGACTGAAAACAATGTCAAACTAGTACTTGGGGGCAAAAATAGCTGCTGGGTCATATATTCTTTCCTATTTTAATACAGCTGTTTTGGTGCCTTGGCAACACTGCTTAAAAATAAAGTAAGTCTGTACTTTGACTTTTGGCTCAAATGTCACTGGATGGTTGTGGATCAGTGTACCGAAAGTTGATTATATTGTGTTCATTTTAATCTCTTATATCAGTGTTTCCAAACTGGCTTTCTATCAGCTTCTAAAAGCTTGGGTATTTTAAAACCATGCAGAAATTCCTGCAGACCATTCCCTGGTCCACTCTGGCAATCTACATTTAATCTATCCTATGGGTCATTTTTTATTGCAAGCAATTTAGTTTTCCTCCACAGCTCATCACCTGCCTTGAAGATAATGACTCCTAAACAGTCGCTGAATAGCTCTTGGGTTCGCTTGATTCTGTAGTGTTAAACTGAGTCCTTTATCAAAACAAAAGCTGCATCTGTCTATCCTGGTCTCTGTCTATCTAATCTATTTGAAAACCCTAAAACTCTAATTCTGCTTTTCCAGTAGCAGTAACCCACAGTGACCGAACACTATCAATTACTCTTCTGAATTTATTTATTCATTTGTTTTTATTTTAAAGAGAATAAAACAAAACAAAACAGCACAATGAGAACAACCTTGGATTTCAAAACCAAGACAGCAGGAAATCAACAATAGTTACTATACTGCACATTATTATCCTCCAAATAGTTGTTCAGACTACCGGATACAGGCGTGCAAGGTTAATCGAATATAATGTAAGTACCGAATTGTTTCTTTACTTCAGTTGCTATCACTGCAGAAATTTCAGGTGTGCGGCTTCCAGTTTCCTTTTTGACTGTGTCTCCTGCACTTGTTTTGGGTGGTGCTCACCGTGGAACATGGCTTCTCCTCTGCCCACGACAGCTGGCTCTCCATGGGGCACGGCTGTCCCTCCAGGTCTACGTGGCTGGTTCACCCTGTTCAGTGCTTCTTCTCTGGGCCTGCTGTGGGGCATGGCTTCTTCTCCTCTGACCCACAGCAGCAGTGGGCCTGATTTTTAAAATTTTTGTTGGATTCCTCGATTATCTCTCTCCATGGGCTTCAAGTTTCACTTCGGATCTTTCCTGGGCCCAGGGGACCCACTTTCCTCCGTTTCCTCTTCCTCATGTTGCTGTATACCAGCGCCTGGACACCAAACCTTGGAGAAGCTCTTTTTCTGCTGCTCACCACTCTGCCATCTTCTGGAAAGTCTGCTTTTCTGAATTTAAAAGGTCTGATACTTTGCTCTGCACAGCACACCAGACAGAGAAATGCAGGAAAACTTTAGGAAACAAAGACTCTCATCTAAACAATACCTGACCTGGTGATTATAAGGAGTCAGCCTAGAGCATGGGACCTAACCCCAATTTAGCTTTGCCCTTTTATCTAAGAGTTATTAGTAAAATCTCTGGTTTCTGCCGTTTTGATGTTTCCCGTATTACAGAGATAAGACATGAGTAATCTTGGGAGGAATCAGAAGCAGTTCACATTCATAATTTCCCTCACTCTCTGAAGAAAATCAGGGGACGCTCTTTAATCACTGGTTTACTATTTCAGAAGCACAGTCTGTCACTTCCTAGGACATAACTTGGTTACACGTGTAAAAAATCTTTGAAAGTCTGAAGCACCAAAACAAGTGATTATATAACCTATATAGAAGATTATATATATATATATATAATCTGTTATATACATAGCCCATAGGTTATATATGTAAGAGAAACAAAATAATATGTAAGAAAATATAAAATGCTAATATATAAATAAACACCTAAAATAACATGATTTATAATATGGTAATATCCTGTCCTCCAATTAGAAATATGTTTCAGCACAGAATTTATTTAAAAGTCAGTTGGAACTTGGGAAAATGTCTTAGTTTTATTGTTGTATTATACATATTATTAAGAATGCCATAGAATATATTAGGTTGTAGTATACATTTTATATAATATGTAACTACATATAAAGCAACATTCCATATATGTATATATATATATATATATATATATATATATATATATACAATCTACAGAGACACAGTTATAAAACATTATCATATTAGTACATCCTGGTATTATAAAAGGTAGTTAACTCCACAATTATGCTCATTTCTGAAATAATTTATACTTGGCAACAGCATTTTTCTATTATTTTTGACTTCTACTAGCACAGTTTTAAGCTATGGGTTAAATACGCTTTGATAGTCACCCTTAAAAAAACAGCTAACAATTGTTAGGAAGCTATAATGAAAAGTGTTCTATGATAAAGGAATGTGGTGGCTTTGCCATGTCTCCCCTGAAGATGACCTGGCGGATGTCAGCTCTTTGCACTGTGGGCATAGTCTATCAAGATTTATGTGTGGATATTTAAATGCCTTGTGTTTATGAATAATGGAATGTCTATTTTAGTATTAGTAACATACTGGTCATGATAAGTATGAATCTAAGTGCTCATTGTGCATAGGCACTGTAAGAACTTATTTTGTTGAAATATATTCAAATCTACATGTCTGGAAAAGCAATTGGCCTAATTAGTTAAGTAATGAATAAAATGTTAACCTTTAAATATCAGCCAGAATAAGCAACCTGCCTGGCAAGCATAAGGTCATGAGTTCGATCCCCAGTACCAAAAAAACCCCCAAAAACCCAAAAAACAAAAAAACATGTTTGTTAAAATATCAGCCAGAGATGTAACTCAGTGACACAGTGCCTGCCTGGCAAGCACAAGGTCCTGAGTTTGATTCACAGTACCATAAAAGAGAGAAAGAGAGAGAGAGAGAGAGAGAGAGACAGAGACAGAGAGAGAGAGAAACCTAAAATCTCATTACAGATATTTAATGAACATTTTTAACATTATTAGTTCACTGTTAACTTCAGAAATGGTTTACAGAGGTAACAGGCTGGGGGACGGTACATGATTTGTTCAGAACCATTGAGGAAAGCCAGGACTTTATCCATCTTGACTCTGTCAAAAGTCCATGTGTTACTCCATGCTGCTCTAATACTGTATCTGCTTACATGTTAACAGACCATTATACAATGTGTCTATTTTCTATAACAATAATGCATGAAATTAGAATATAGATACTCCCCATTTAATGCCTACCTGTTTAACAACTGTTTGGACTTACGATCAGATGAATGACCCACTCTTTTTTCTGTGCGGTTCTGTATATCTTGTTTATAGAGCCTCAGTGTCTGTTTGTTGTATAGTGCACCTCGTTGATACAGAACTATGCTGATTGAACTGTGGAGTATAGTACGGTAGTTCTATGTTCTATTATGCATCACAGTACTGCCTGTAAGAGTTTTGCAAATGAAAGCAAAATCATCAAGTTGGAATTTCCTTTGACCATTTCTTTGTTCTGAATATGGTAATGAACATACAATGTACAATTCCTCATTTAGTGATCAGTCTGCTTAATGACCTAGTGATGGGAATGGAACTCAGCTGTTAAACAAGATTGTCTATAAGAAACATTACTCCAAATCGTGCTGTGGGTGCTTATCAAAGATAACTGCTGTTAACACTTTATATGCCTTTTAAGATTTCTCTCCATATACATGTAAATATATAAATATATAAATATACAACCATAGCTAAGATAATTATTAGAACATAAATACTCTTTTTTTATTTAGAGAAAAAAAGCAAAAACAGAAAAGGGTAGAAATAATACAGACTTTCAAAAGAAATAACACTAAGAAATCACTAGCTGATAAATTACATATTGCTATCTTAGAAGTAGTTGTTCAAGTTACAAAATCAAAGCATAAAAAGTTGTAATCCATCTATCTGGTAAGCAACGATGTCAGTTTAATTCATAATTTTACTACAAGTGAAGATGAACATTTTATGTTTATCATCTACATTGCTTCTTTCATGAACTTTATATTCATGCTGTGCCTATGTTCTTTTTATATTTTTCTTATTGATTTATAGATATAATTTATATATTAAAGTATTAACCCTAAATTTTATTTACTTGCACAATATGGTGATTTTTACCTTTTTTACAGTTGTATTTTTCCATGAAATACATTTTAAAGAACAGTGTGATTGTGATAATTGCATATCATTCAAAGATTTCTAACATACACAAAATTGTGCAACCATTACCACTGTCTAATTTTTTTTTTGTCCTGGGAATTGGACTCAGGGCCTCATGCTCAGGCAGGCAAGTGCTGTACCGCTGAGCTATATCCCCGGCCCCACTATTGTCTAATTTTGAAAAATTGTTATTGCAAAGCTGACAAACTGTCCTGTAGCATGGTAATCTGGATTGGCTTCTAAAACAGAAAAATTGTTACTACTGACATAATTATCCTGACAAATAAGCCATTTTATATATGTGTGTACATGCATGTGACTCAAGACACTCAGTGCTGTGTCCTACGACTGATTGTTTAATCTCAGAGTTCATAGCTGAGATCTCATCCCCCACGTGACACACTTTGGGAGGTCCTAGTCCTGAGGGTGCAGTCTTTGTAAATGAGGACAGTGCCCTTATAAAGGGAGCCCAAAGAGCTCCTTCTTGTTCTCACCTTGCTGTGAGAACAAATCACTAGTCTGCAACTTGGAAGAGAGTCTTCAGCAGAGCTCAGCTATGCCAGTACCTGATTTAGGACTTTCAGCCTTTACTGTTGCTAAAAATAAATTATTGTTTACAAGACACTCAGCCCAAAGTACTCTGCTATAGTGGCTCAGAGTGACTGAGACAGTTCGAATACTTTGGAGGTGAACAAATGAACCTGCCAGGCCAAAACAGTCAGGTCTGTCAATTTAATTGGACTTCTAGCCATGAGTTTGTCAGTACCTGAGATGGTTTGAAATCAACAGAAATCCTTACCTTTTATTTATATTCAGGGGCAGAAAGCTACCGGATGCTTATCAAAATAACGATCTCCTAACGACTGTAATTATTTCATCCCAGGATGTCTCCATAGAAAGCTCTTCCTCACTTTTATTAGGAAGCACTGAACTGTTGCCTATTGACAATTATATCTGAAAAATTCCACTGACATGGGTAAATGGTTGGTTGGTCTTTTGAAGTGACAATTTTTGGATTAATTAGAAATTAAAGCAGCATGCCATTTCACATGTAAAGCTGGCAATGTTTCCTCCATACTTCCGCTTCTAATAATTAAATTGTGATGGGTCATAATCTCAGTTGATTGGATTTTATTTGTTTGTTTTGTCATAGATAATACTTCAAGAAAATCTTTTAGTGAAAATTATTGTTTATCTTTTTACATTCATGTAATACACTTTTAATAGAAAAGGAAAATGCACCGTAACACTTTTGTTCTGTGGATAAAACAAATTCTCTTTAATAATATTGAGAATCATAATGGGTTCTTTGATTGAAGAAAAACAGTAGCTTAATAGAGAAGTCCTTCTGGAAATACCTTGAGCTTTTGGATAAATAAAAATAGGAATTAAAAAATTTATTTTTATTAGTATGTGCTTGTAGTACACAATGATTATATTGGTCGTGAGGAGTTGTATATATCTTAGGATTCTAAAAAACACTAGGCTATGCTAGGTTGTCTAGAGAAGTAAAACCATTAGGATTCACGTGTGTATAAAATGTGTGTGTGTGTGTGTGTGTGTGTGTGTAACAAAATCAACTCAGGAGATTGTGGAGGTTGGCAAATCCAAAATAGTCTGAGTAGGCTTGTGGGCTGGAGACCTGATGTAAACTGGCAACCACCTGCTGGTAAAATTTCCTGTGCTTTGGGGCAATCATTTTGTTTCTGTTAAGATCATCAACTGATTAGATGATGCCCATACCACAAATGGAGGTTTATCTACTTTGCTCATTGTCATGATTGAGAAAGAAAATGAAAATAACTTCATGGCAATATCGAGATGACTGTTTGACCAAGTATCTGTGTACCAAAGTCTGGCCAAATTGATGTGCAAAATTAATGACTACAGTGGCTAATTCACAAGAAGGGGATGAAATTTCCTCTCACTAGAACTGGAGCAAATGCTAATAGTCACAGATTAGGGAGCACTGGATGGGCCACAGTGGGGCTGATCATGGCATGGGTGGTATAGAAACAAAGAAATGATGTCTGTCTTGGTTATTTTCACTTTCCTCTCATTGCTGGACAAAGCACCCAACACCCAAAATTAAGGAAGCAAAGATTTATTTAGCTTACAGTTTTGGGAGGTTTCAGTCCATAATCAGCTGGCTGCAAGGCTGGGTGACATGGCACTGGGGCAACCCTTCAAGGTAGCAGCCAGAACAAAAAGGGGGGAATAAGCCTCTTCCTCCCCCTTATATTGTACCCAGGCCACACCCCACTCCAGGGCAGGAGTAACACTCATGAAACCTCTGTGCCCTTCTCTTGCAAGGATGAGGATATTTACAAAGTAAGGATCCTGGCTTCCTGCTGAGTCTCTCAGTTAAACTTCTAAACTTCTCAAGTTGACACAATGTGTCAACCATAACAATGTCCTTAGTGGTTGAGGAGTGGGTGTTGAAACTGAGTCCTGAAGGGCAGCTGGGGAAAGGTCAGGGTTCTAGGGAAAGAGTCTCTGAAAAAAAAGCCACCTTTTGTCTCAGGAAGGCAAAGAAGAGGCTTATCTCAGCTCTAGATCAAGTGGGGGAAAATAGTTCCTTCAAGAAATAAAAACTATGATCTCAAAGGTTTAGAATCTGAATTTCAAATACATTAGTGTTGAGGAATCCCAGGATAAAATATAAACATAAAAATTAGACTCAGAGAAGAGATTTTACTGGGGCAAGTAATGGAGATAAAATTAAAACTTCTCCAGAGGCACATTTGGATAAACCTGACACCAGAGAGAAAAACTAATGTCTCTTTTAAAATGAAGTCACAATAAGAAACTAAAAAAGCCCATTACTATTTTTTCAACAGAGCATATATAGGAAGAATTTTTTCCCCAGTAACTGGAAACAATAAGAAACAAGATAAATGATAAAGCATATTTAAGGTGATAGAGGAGGAAAAAAAAAGGAATCTGTGTAAGATGTGTTAGGAAATAGCAATATACTGCAAAATAGGGCTTTAAAAGAAGCAAAGGTAAGTTATGGAAACAGGCATGAGCATTAAAATGAAAAAACCCTGTAGGCTGGTTGACAAGCAGAGTAGGCACTGCTAATGAGAATATTAATAAGCTGAAATTAGAGCTGAGAAAATTACTAATGAAACATAAAAGTAAAACAACAGTAGAAATATAAGACTGACATTAACTATACTGACTACATAGTCCATTACAGTCTCTACCTAAAATGTCCCCCAAAGTCTCAGGTCCTCAGAGGTGAAGCTCGTGGTTGATGATTGCAAAATGAGGGTGCTGCACTCATCCGTCAACTAGTAAGTTCAGAACTGAGAGCTGTCAGGGGGTGGGACCTGGTTTGAAGGGCAGGATCACTGGGTGCGTCTTCCCCCAGGGCTCCACCCTTGCTTCTGCTTCCTGGCTGCCGTGATGTGAGCAGATTTTCCTTCGCCAGTCCCCTCTACCATCCTGTTGCTGCCTTGGAGCCAGCCTATTGTAGACGGAAACTATGAGCCAAATACACTGCTTTTCAAGTTGCGGGTGTTGGGTACTGTGTCATAGGGACGGGGAAGTGTCTAAAACATACTCTGCCAGACGTTATGACTGATTTAATGTGATAATTCATTTAATCCTTACCAAAGCTCTAGGAGAAAAGCAGTACCAATGCAGGTGTGTTGGAGAGCGGATGTAACAGTTCTAGCCTGATCCAATAACATAGAAAGGTAAATTCGGACTGCATTATGATCCTGAATGTACAAATAAATACTGTAAGTAATGATGATAATTATACCTCAGAAAGGCTGATGCTTTAACAACCTGATCCAGAAGTCTGAGCATTTAACCTCAGTATCAAAAGAGAAAGAACGAGCAGAAAAGAAATTCCAAATAATTTAAGGACTATATTAAAAACCTGAAAGTGAAACTATTCACCTCTCTCTCTATGTTCTGTTTCTTGTATTCCTGTGTAATATTAGGCAGTTTACATGAAAAGAGTTTAAATTCTCAGCTTCTCAGATATTCAGTTAGGCTATATGGCCCTTAAGTCAATTAAAACTAACCTTTTGATTTTGGAAAAATTTTAGATTTATATATATGTACTTATTTATTTTTGTTACCAGGAACTAAATTCAGGACTTTGAACTTGCCTGGCAGGTGCTGTGACACTGAGCTATATCCCTGGCCCAAATTTTAGATTTGCAAAAATAATACAGGGAGTTTCTGTGTGTCAATCACATAAAACAACAGTACATTATTAAACCAAGAAATTAAAATTTGTACAATAGTGTTAGCTAAAAATTTTAAGTTTCTTTGAATTTCCCCAGTTACTCTACTAAAATCCTCTGTTTCAGAATCCAGTCCCTGTTACTGTGCTACATTTAGTCATTATGTCACCTTCAACGTGTGACAGTTTTTCAATCTTTCCTTGCTTTTAGTGACCTTGACAGTTTATAGGAGCACTGGTCTTGAATCTTGAAGTTTATCAGTTTGGATTTGTCTGATGTTTTTCTCATGATTAGCCTGAGGCTATAGGTTTCGGGGAAGAATATCCCAAAAGTGAATTCTTATCACATCCTATCAAGAGTGCATGCAATCACATGATTTATGGCCGGTGATGTTAGCTTTCAGTCAGATGGTTAGCATCTGCCAGGTTTCTCCACTGTAAGGTTCCATTTTTTCCTTGCAATACAATTTTTTAAGTGTGTCACTAGGTGCAGATTATACTGAAGGGGAGGTGAATTATATTCTATTTTCTGGGAGGAAGAGGAGGAATGTTTATATATTATTTGGTGCTCTTCTGTAAGGAAGATTTGTTACTTCTTATTCACTTATTTATTAATTATCCCATAACCTGTTTATATCACTGTGAACTATGCTTTAATTTCTTTGGTAATGTAGTGTAACATCCTGAAGCCCAAATGTGGGTTTCTTGTCTTCCTTACTTAAGAATTATCCTATTATTGGATATTAATTAAACATTCGAGACCTTTAGTGGTTTCAAATCACATGGAATGAATTTTACCTCTTGCTATGGATTTGAGAATCTTCCATAGTACAGTTTTTGTTTTTTTTTTGGTACCAGGGATCAAACTCATAACCTCATGCTTGCCAAGCAGGCACTTGTGCCACTGAGCTAAATCCCCATAGCATAGTTTAAAAGAGAAGTAATATTTAAGAAAATATATGCATCTGAATTCCCTGAACTTTTGCTAACCTGACATTTGAAGTGGATTTTAAAATTATGCATAGCATGTTTTAAGGTGCTTACACTGCCCTGTATCTCTTAACAATGGAGATACTTTCTGAGAAACATGCTGGTGATTTCCACCAGTGTGAACATCACAGAGTGTTCACACCAACCAGGATCTACAGCCCACTGCACACCCGGGCCAGATGGCACAGCCAGCATTCTTTGACTCTAACCTTGTACAGCAAGAAACTATACCCAGGACTGTAGAATACTGTAATATGATGGTTAATATCTGTGTATCTAGACATATCAAAGCAGACAAAAAGCAGAATAAATATATTTATGTACATATATATTTTAAGATGTATTAACTGAGTTCAAATATTCTTTTATCTGTTTTATTTCAAATTCACCACGAATTGAACAGAATACATAGATTTGCTGCTACAAATACAAGTTTGATGTAATCAACTGCAAAACTGATTACTTTCTGCAAAGTAGACTTTGTGGGAGAAGCTGTACTTTTGTATTTGTTTTGAATGGGTGAGTAAATTGCAAAATATTTACAAAAAGTGAAGAATGAGGCCCTATAAATTTTCTTAATGTCCACTCATTCATCCATTGGTTTAACTATTAATCATGTGTGTGTGTGTGTGTGTGTGTGTGTGTGTGCGTGTGTGTAGTATTTATGCCTCAGGCCCTGCACCAGGATTTGGGACTATAACAGTGTCCAAGGAAGTTTGTTCACTGTCTTCCTTTGACAGTTCTTGGAGTTGATAGATCTGTGAGAAGCTAGAAAACATGCAGACACATGAACAAAATGCTACTGTATGTAGACTATAACCTGGTTAAAGCTAAGGAATTACTTAGGGAAGGGATGATTTATGCTGAGCATTCTTCAAGGAGTTGGGAACCAATTCTCGTTATATAGGGCCAGTACCAAGTACAAAGTACTTTGAGTGCAAAGACCCTGACACAAAAAAGAATGTGGTGGATTCTGGAAAGTATCAAGAGCCTAGAATGACTGAGGGAAAAGAAGGAAAACAGATGTATGATGGATCACACATGGGCTTTGAGGCGATGGAAAGAAGTTTGCAATTTATTATGGGTGTAATTGAAAACTACCAAATGAGGCAGAGTGATGGTGGTGGTGGCAGTGTGATTTAATGTATTATTTTGACTATGTGTAATGAGTGAGTTGGAGGCAATTAAGACAGTTAACTGTTCTAACCCAAGTTATTCAAGACACTTTGAAGAAGAATATAGATTGTTCAGTGGTTTTCAGCCTGCTTTTCACTCCCATTTGTCTATAGAAATGTTTGTGTGTGCCTGTGTCCTGTGTGTGCACTTGAGTGTGGCTGTGTGTGATTACACTTGTGTTAGTTAGACTGTAGAATTAGATTTTCCAGAAACTCAGGAAAGTGCTCAGAAGATTTCCTCAGGTTATGTTTTTCTGTCTATCTATGCTTCTAGGAAGAGTACCTGAGGTATTTTTATAGTTTCATATAGACATAGCCATTTAATGTGTTAAAGTGAAAAGTTCATTATTTGAGCATAAGAATTTGTTTTGGTCTCTAAAAATACATTCTTATCCTATTATCTACTACTGATGCTAATATGGAGGTAAAAATGTCCATCTAATCAAGGGGAGATTTGGGTTTAGAATTATAACACATATTAGTTAGGAGACACTCTTCTATGAAACACTTTTCCCTACTTAAAAAAATTTATTAGTACATGTTTACAGTACATGATGTGTGGAAACACCGTGAGACCATGATGTTGAGTGAAATAAATCATATGCACAAGCTTGAATATCACATGGGTTCTCTTATATGAGAAAGTCAAAGTATAAATAAAGAGCAAAATAAAAGATAGGAAATAGGGAAGATCAATTTT
Organism: Hydrochoerus hydrochaeris; assembly: GCA_004027455.1. NCBI lineage: Eukaryota > Metazoa > Chordata > Mammalia > Rodentia > Hydrochaeridae > Hydrochoerus > Hydrochoerus hydrochaeris. The sequence goes on along the minus strand of PVLA01002226.1, from coordinate 162,193 downwards.
TCCATATTTGAAATCATTCAGTACTTTCAATAATCTGTGAGTTAGATACTACTGTGTCTTCCATTTTATATGCAGTGAAAATCAAAGCCAAAAGAAATTATATAATTTGACCAAAGTTACAAAGCTGGTACTTGGCAGTTTCTGAGTGTGTTCTAGGTACTGAAGCTTCTCCTAAGTCAAGTGGAAGTGAGGAAAGTTGGAGGAGCATCAGAAATGCTCAGAAGGAGGTGGAAATCAGATGCATGAGGAAGAGCAGTTTGTTTCCCTCTTCTTCTTCCTTCTCCTCTTCTTCCTCCTCTAGCACCATGTTTCTTCTCTTCCTTTATTACTTCTTCCTCCTCTTTCTTTTTATTCTTTCCCCATTCTTTTTCCTCTCCTCCTTTTTCTCCTTCTTTTTGTGGTGCTGGGGATTGAGCCTAGGGTCTCACACACTAGACAGTGCTGTACCAGTGAAGTATGCCTCCAGTCTGTAATTTAAAGTATTTTGTCAGTGACTATGTCTCTAGCTGCTAGTGATAGTAGAGTTCAACTACTTGTGGCTTAACTACTAAAAGAAAAATGTATTTTCTCATAGAATGAGTCTGACATCCCATCCTTTTCAGGCTGCCACTGGTCTATGCATCACATCCAGAGGTGACAATTTCTAGTAAAAGAAGAGGGACTGTCTTTCCTTGATTAGGTAAACATATCTAAACATAAACATATTAAAACAAATGCAGGAACCACACTTCTTTGAAAGGCTAAAACTCATCTGGATTTACTCTTGGCCTGAGGCTTGGGTCACCTTACCTGAGTATAGTGAATAGAAGAAAGAGGATACCCAGTAGGAAAGAAATGGAGAGTGAATGTTGGCAGGGTGGCCCAGTGTCTTATGTCATACTGGTTGCTGTTGGGATTGAGTGAAATTGTTGTGTATTTGCATAACAGAGTGAAGTCCTTTCATTCAGAGGGCAGGTTGGGGGGTTATTTTAGTCTTTGCTGGGGAGAGACCCAATTCTGCTTCTTTTATCCTTATTTTTCTCACAGCTTCTCTGGTTTCTGGTGGATTTGTGTTATAATGTAATGCATTGTCTAAAATATCTTTTTCTTTTGTTTAAAAACTGTCTCTTTCTCTGTCTCTGTCTCTCTCTCTATATATATCCCACTGATAAATTAAAGTGCTGGTTTTGAGACAGGTAAACTCACAGGAAACTCTTGCCCTGGTAGCATGGCACATTTCAGCAGGCCCATCAGGGAACTAATCAAACTGCAGATGCGCAATGTTTGCATGAAATGAAAAATTGGTACCTCCCTTCCCCTGCAAAACCCCTAAATAAGCATCTAGCGTCACTTGCTCTTAGTAGACTTAAAAATCACTTAAATTTGGAAGTCACATAGCTGGGTATTTTTGGCTTCTGACTAGCTTTGCTGTGTGTAGATAGCACCTCTGATGTGTGGGTTATGACAACAGTTGCTATAGTGACTTCTCAGAGACCTGAAGGCTGCGTTTGCTGAAAACACCGACCTTTCATTTGAGCCTGTAAAGACCTAATGGATGAGTAAAGTGGGATAAAACGCTCGACATCTCTCTTCATGTTGTTTCTGAACCCTTCCCTGCCTTATCCCTCAGGCCAGATCCTACTCAGCTCTATGTAGGCATATCGATCATTTAAATAGCTAATCCAAGACTGCAATACAGGGTTAGCTTGGCATACTACTCCTTGTAACTGGGATGTGCTTTGCTTTCTTTCTTCTCTCTTTCATGTTCTTTATCTTGTGCTTCTTCACAAGTCTCAAAAGCCCAAGTCCTTTAGCCTTATCATAGGACCCAGACACACAAGGCCAAGAGATACTGTGCTTAGCATGATGGCTCCGGTTACCCAAAACTTCAACAGCTGCTATAGTGAGTGGTCTATGATCATAGGTTGTCACAAGATGAAACATCTTTTGCAACCCTGCCCTTGGCCAGTAGAAATTATCTGACGTTAGCTCACCCCAGCAAAACAATAAAGATCCATTGCTGCCTTCCTTCTGGGAATAGCAGCCTGGTCACTCTCTTGACCAATTGCTGATTCCCTTCAGATAAAGGCCTGATTCTGCTGAACCCTCTCCAACCCCCTCCAAAGCTCATGCAGCAGTGTGTGTGCTTTAAAACACGTGGCCCAGTTTTGTTTTTATCTCTCTGGGTCCAAAGATTCCATTGTCTGGTGTCTGTTTGAATATAATTTGAAAACATAGTCCTAGCCTTAAATGATGAATCTTAGGGAAAGTATTTTATAATTTTGATGATTCTCATAGCATTTTTATTTTGAAAAAATTTCAAGAGATCCTAAAATAGTTTTGTGTATGTGTGTGTGTGTGTGCACATGCGTGCGAGCATGTGTGATTTTTAAACAATACGAATGAAACAATCCAAGCTGATGAAATGAAAATATAGAAAGGCCCTGAAATACTTTTGGTGTTCAGGTAAGAAATGTAATCTCCATAAAACTGAATCTATAAAATTAAAGCTTTAAAAGTTAAAAATTAATGTTTACAGAGGTATAAAAGATAAATGCAAACCCACCAAATGTGAATGAAAAATTCCCAAAGAGGACTTATGCATGAAGAGGGATTTATCTATATCACCTTTCAAAGTGACTCAATTTTTTGTTTTAAAGAAATATGGCCCTATTTCCACAAAATTAAAATGAAAGAGAGTGATGCTGTTCTGTCTCCACACCAGGCTGAGGAAGAACCTCATATGTCAGGAAGAGACATGCCTATATTCACCTCCATGGTCAACTGAAGGCTCTGCCAACTCCCCAGTTTTTCATTTTGGGTTACTCTCTAAGAACTTTAACATATGTGCTTTTTGTTAGGCATTGGGAATACTGAATGAACTTGACATGCATGGGTTTTTTTTTCCTTTGCCTTGATCAAAGACAGAGCAGCAATTAAGAGCTGTTTCAAACCCTTGGAAACAAATTAGGAGTATTTTAGCAATTAACATCACAAGATCTCTGGCTTTTGAGACCCCCTGCAGCAAAGAGTTAATGCTCCAGCTATTTAAAATTCAGTGGTGGTTAATAAAGCAGTTTTAAGGCTCTTTCTCATTTCCTGACTCCATCAGACTTTCCTTAAGGAGTTGTTCAGCAATTCCAGCCAGTTTTCTAAAAACTGAATTCCTAATTTTATTGCAAATTTCAAATGAGTGTTTTAGCCTTCACTCATGTTTTTGCAGTTATGCCAGAGGCTACCTTTGGATTCTATCACATTTCTGAACAAGAGTACTGTAAAGCACAAATGCCGAATCATGACCTCCCCATTTCTTTAAAATACAAATTCCCTCAATGCTCTGAGTCTCTGCTGAGACCTCTCAGCAGCAAGGAAAGTAGGGATGCTCTGCTTTCACTCCGTGTTTACAATGAGAGTTGTATTCTTGATAGAAATTGCTGCCATAATCCACGAGCAGTTGCTGAGCTCACGCTGTGAGAAGCACTGTGATGTGTGTGCACTGAGGGTGCAGGCGTTGGCTGATTGGGACCTACTGTCCCCTAACACAAAGCAAACATTGACAAAACAACTCCGCAGGGAGAACAAGAGAGGAACTCAAGACACCTCTGTGCCTTCCCTGAGCCTTGGAGGGGAGAGCCAGGGAACGATTTCTAAGGAATTAAGAACTGAACTGAGTCTTGAAGAAAGTGATTACAAAAGAAGAGGTGGAGGATGTCTAGAGAAAAGTGACTGCCGGTGACACCAAGTCAATGATTTGGGTAAGGAGACCCTCCTAATTCTGAGAGGGTCTCCTGAGCTTCCCTCACCTTTACTTGCCTGTGTTTTATCAGCTCACGTCCCCCTCTTTATCACTCCTTTTTTCTTCCTGTAATAGCAAGCACTTTATGTAAAATAAGAGTTCTTTAAAATGTTTTTCCCTTGTGCATTTCATTTTTGCTGCAGGACTCTGCAGCTAACATGTTTCCTGATATGTCCCGCACACTGGAAAAGGAAAGGCCAGTAGCCCTTAGGAGTGAATCATCTTCTCTTTGTCTCTTGTCTCATTGTCTCAGGCTCCATTTCTCATAAAACTGTGATGTTCTTATCCTGATTATTTTGACACCTCAATTGTCTGCTCCTGGGAGTATGTCATCTATAATTTTCAGGTCTCAGGAACCCCTCACAGACTGCCCAGACTGAACTCTGATGACTTAAAAGAAAATAGATTTTGCCCTCTTTCATAGTTCTGGAAAAATTTTCTTCCCATTTGGTGGAGCTGCCCTATTTGATCAATATTCAGATTTATCCTGTTTCTTCTTCCAGTGCCTGGCAATGTAGGACAGTCTTCTTTTGCGAACTGGAAGTCAGATTGCATCTCTTCAAAGCCAACCCACCTTCTGTTTAAAGAATTATCACCCCATTTCCACAACACATGGAGCTGAGAGCTCTGAGTCCACCACTGAATGGGCATAGGGATAAACTGTCAGAGATGAAGGGTTGAAGATGTTTTCCCAAAGCTGAATGCATTTGTTACCAGGACAAGTCTGACTGCCTGCCACAGGATGGGCCAATTAAATTGAGCTATATGGTGTTGAGGAAAGGGAGGTGATTTTATTTTAAAAGCTGGATAGATGTGAAGATAGAGGCTTTCGTGATGAAACCCATCCTGCTGGAAACTGAGTTGTGGGTGGTTGATGGGCATTTCTAGACTGGCGGGCGCCTTTTCATGGTGGATGAGCATGATGGTGCACATTGGGTTCCGAGTCATGAGATGATTTTCATTCTGCAGATCTTAAGAACTAAGATCATTATTCCCCTGAACTATACTAAGCACTAATTAATTTGTCTGTGCGCTGTTGCATGTTGCACAATGGACAAGCTAGGGTGGGCAGCGGCCCTGAGGCTCTCTCACTGATTTTCAAAACCACAGTAGTAAGGAAAAGCATTCTTAAATTTCAGATTCAGATTTCTCAGACTATACTTTTTGCATCCAGGGATCCTCTGCACTTACCCAATTGAGAGTCTCTGTGCAGGCTTTTACTTTCTTGGTGCTTTTTTCAATGGAGATGCTGTAATATTTTTTATAGACAATGCTAAGGAAAGATGAGGTGGACTGCAAGGCTTATTCCAGATGTCCCATCTGATGTAAAGTGAGTCATGGCCTTAGAAAAGACACCTTTCTTGCCTCAGTTTTCTTGGAAACAATAGTATTCAGACTGATACACCTACCTAGCCAGGTTGGTTGAAATGATAATAATAAAGCTAATTAGATGAGTATTTAGAATAGTGTTGAGTCACACTAATATTCTTCAGGAGGGTAACTGGAGCATTCAATCAACCCTACAGTGGATTCTTTTAAGAAAATGTTTGGGTCATTGTGCTCCTGTGACCCTGAGTGATAGATGTGTGTTAACAGAGAGTCTGGACTTCATGAGGAGGCACCAGCTCCGCTAATGTCTGCAGAGACATCAGTGAGTGAGAGAGAAGCTGAGGGCCGTGTAACTGCTACCTACTCAGTGGGGGTTGATTATTGGATGGACGCCTGTGTATTTTAAGCCAGCCACACTAGAGATTTCCAAAACAGCTCTCATTTATAGGTAGGAAATATTATGTGTGCCTACATTTGGGTTGTGGCCCAGGCATTTCAAAAGCAGAAATGAAAATTATCCTCAAACCAAGATATTCAGGGTCACTATTCCTTCCTTTGCTACTGAGATAAAGGGATATTTGTGGTTGAAGTGTGAGCAGATTCGTTGGAATGATTCAGTTTGAAGTGATCAACATCTGTATTTAGAATTTAATCTTTAAAAATGACTCATATTTCAGAGAAAGAGAGACAGACACAGACAGAGAGAGACAGAGAGATCTTTCAATCCAGGAAAAAGAAGATATATATATATATATATATATATATATATATATATATATATTTTTTTTTTTATCGGTACCAGGGATCGAACTCATGACTGCATGCTTGCAAGGCAGGCGCTTATGCCGCTGAGCTAAATCCCCAGCAAAAAAGAAGATATAATAAAGATAGACTGCTTTCACTGCTAGTTGCAAACATTCCCCACCTACTGTGAAATAACAGACAATCAAAAGCAACTTTATTCCTAGATGTCTTGGGCCACATCCGACTAGAAGACAATGTTTCACATCTTCTAGAGACAATGCTGAAGTGTTGATTTTTGATGACCTTGTTACCATGTCTGTTGCCACCTGAAATAATAGTCTTAGGCTAAGAAGGTCCATAGAGAAGTTCCACAGCAGTCAGTTTCAGTTCTCTTTCAGGAAACATTAAACAGTGTATTTTTCACTGCTTATACAGCTCTCCAGCAATCCTTAAAATACTAATCCATAACTTCATTTCCATGTCTATTTTCCCTGCCCTGGCTTAGACCTTGACTGCCTAGTAGATGAACCATTGGAATGCTTTATTAAGTAATGCTAGGGTTTATTCCTTCCAAACAAAGGCTTTTCTGATGTGCTTTGTAGTGTAACAGGGACTTTGTTTTAATCGCCACCCCATTTCCAGCATGTGGAAAAGTACTAGATATAATTGGCTCTGCAACACATTTTGTTGAGTGAAAGGGTATTTAACTATGCAAGCCTTTTATTTGCTAAAAGAAACCAGAAAACAAAGAAGCTCAACAAATGTTAATGTTGCCTGCTGCATTTATGTAGTTAAGTCCTTGATTCAGCATTCAAAGCCCACCCTGATCCAATCTCCTTATTCGCCCGCATTGTCCGTCTGTCATACTCTCCATCCTGCCTCACTTCCACACTTTCCTCCATTGTCTAATTTGACCAAAAAGGTCAAGGTTCTTTGCCTTTACTGTGCTTTTATGCTGCTCAGACCTTTATCCTTGTTACTTCCTGGAATTTTGTTTTGTTTTCTTTTTACCACAAATACACAAGTTCAGTATTATCCACTTATCATGGCCTTGCTAGAATGTCATTTCCTCTGGGTTCCCCTGCTCTTGCATTTTTCTTTCAATGCTTTTACTTTATAGCTTGGATCTGGGATGTTCCCCCAAAGGTCCATGTGTCACCATGGTACTATTGGAGGTGGGACTTTGTAAAGGGAAGGACCAACCCTGGAAATAGACATTGGGATGCCCTTCTCTTCCTTTTCCTCTTTGCTTCTTGGCCACCATAAGGTGAGTGGCATCCTCTGTCACATGGTCTTGCCTTGATGAACTGCATTGTTGTAGACCCAATACAACATTGATTGATCCACTATTGACTGAAACCTCTGAAACTGTGAGCCAAAATACCCCTTTTATCCATTGTTTATTTAAATATTTTGTCACAGAAACTGAAAGCTGACACACATGTCTAACATATACACGTAACTTTCTTCCCACCAGGTTGTAAACTCCACATATTGTCCAACTTTGGCTCTGACTGGCTGGGCCAGAAATCAGGATACTAGAATTGCTCAGAAAAATGTTGCTGGGTAAAATATCTCCTGCTGTCTTTCCTAAAGTCTCTCCATTAAAATTCAGGTCTTAGGGGAATTTTGGAGATGGTGGTTTCAATTGGAATAAGAAAACATGTTGTTTTTGATTTCTTGGGAAGGGTGTCATATAATTCATTCATATATCACTTGAGATTAGGCATATACAAATCATGAAGTCATGGGATTATTATACAGGGGTTTCAGTCTATTGAGGATCAATGTCATCTGGAATATTTTTAAAATCTAGCTTCCTATGGGTTCTGATTTGGTAGGTCTATGAACAAGACTAGGAAACCATATTTGTAAAAAATCTTCCCCAGTGATTTCAGGAGTACCAGCCTGGTTTGGGGGCTGAAAGGATATGGGATCTGATAAAAACCAGTATTTCAAATGAGCCTGTGGAAAGACCAAATTAAGAGAACTGAGTTGGCTTGGTGTAAGGACAGGAGAGAACACAGAAAGCAAACTTAAGAAAAGGAAGGGAAACTCATTCATGCCACAGGTGTCCTGAATTGTTGAACCTGCTGGTAGATGCCAGGAATGCCAATAAACAAGAGCTTTGTTCTCACTGGATTCTTTGGCAAGGAAGGCAGATGACACAAACCCTAAAGGGAGGAGTACATGGTGGTTGAGCAGTGCAAGGCAGAGCAGAACTCCTGTGGATCTAGGCACCAGATTCAGTCTTTGGTGAGGGTCTGCCCTTCACAGGTGATGAACTCTTGCCGTGTCCTCATGTAGTAGAAGAGAAAAACAAGCTCTCCTACTTCTTTTTCATGAGGCTATGAATCCAGTTCATGTAGGGGAAGATGCCCTCATGATGTAACCCTTCCCGAGGTCACACCTTTTAATTCTACCACATTGGAGATTAAGTTTCAACATAGGATTTGTGTGTGTGTGTGAGGAGGCACAAATGCTCAAATCACAACAGAGATCAAGTAAGAAATGGCCTGCAGAGTGACACTAGGTTAAGTGATAAGGTCTCTAGTGAGCTTTGTGGACCATAGTGCTTTAGTGGGTAGAGGGGAGTGGATGCCAGATTTCAGTGGTTGGGGGTATAAGCAGAAGTAAGGAAGAAGTTTGTTACGAAGTAGAGAACACAGATAGTGTGGAGATTAGCAGGATGTGGAGTAAAAGGGATATTTTAATTTCTGTTAAAAACAGACTAGAGTCGAACATGCTGATAATAGAATCACGTATTGTTAAGGTTCAGTAGGTTATGAAAGAGCCATTAAAAGTAGAGAGGGCCACTAGCCAAAGTGTCCTAGAAAAGGGACAGAGGATATGAGCTATAATACAGGTGAAAGGATTTACTGCGTTCAGGATAAAGAGCAACTTTTCGGTTGTCACAGGAAGGTAGAAGAAACAGTTTGGAGCAGATTAACCATCCTCATAGAGTCGGTTTGGAAAATCCATGGCCCTTTTTTGTGGCATCACCAATTTTCCCTGTGAGTTAGGAGGTGAGATAATATTCAGGTAGTGAGGAGGAGAGGTGGGTGGCATGGCATGAAGCAGCATGGAAGTCTACATCCCCCTTCTGACGCATGGAAGACATGACTAGCTAAACTGTCAGGACAGTAAGGTCCCAGACATCAAATTATCACTAGTGAAGATGATTGTACTGAACTAGAATTCAAATGTGATTGATTACTTATACCACGTTTATCACTTTTCTCCTTTCTTTCATCCTACTGTTTTTGTTTAGCAATTTCTCTTCCCATGTGTTTTAGACGGCCAACCCTCCCACATCCACGGAGGCTGGCCCTGGCTTGTCTAAGCCAATCACGTTCTTCTGACTGATGACTGGCTTGGGAAGAGCACGGCACATGGCAATAAGGGGGATTTTGTGGACAGGGACAGGTTTCCTTGCTTCTAAAAAGATATTGAAGGAACAGAGGGTCTATTTAATATCTTGGGATGTTTTTCTGCTTGCAGATGATATTAATACACTAACCTAAAAGCAAGATGACACATAAAAACGTAGGAATGAAAGATAGAACTTGACCTTTCATAATATAATTGAACCAATATCCTTATTATATGAGATGATTACTTTTAATCATTGCTTATGACATTTAAGAAAGTGTCTTCTTATTTGAAGCTAAAAATATTCCACGGCTATACTCAAGGAACACATAAGAAAGAGATGACTCAAGATTCACTGGATCTTGTGCTAGGTGGTAAACTCTGAAGTCTGATATGAAGAGGGAAAGAAATAGCTTGCTTGATTACAAGAGAGGACCGATACAGTGGAAAACAGGGACCTCTTGGCCCAAAGGTCATAAAAATGGCAAAGAAATAATATTTTTTTGGAGTATCTGAGTGAGCAAGATGGAGACACTAGAGAAAGGGTTAGAACTGAGCTTATTCAGATACCATGGAATTTTCCTAACTTTATTTTTTTGAGGGCCCAGTTGACTTTATTTCAGTGACTATGAGTACTCTTCCTCTAGAAATTCTGCCAGCAAAAGTGGAAGAGATAAAAGTACTTTATCACCTTCTGTGTGTTTTGGAAATAAAGGGAAAAAATGATACATTCCATGAATGTTTGCAGAAAGACTTGCTTTAGATAAAGAGCTGCAAATTGTATTTTTCCCACCTAGGTTCCACACCAACTGGAGAAGATGTTAATTAGCAGGGCAGATTATATGCAGTCCACTCTTGTGCATTTAATAACCCAAATTTGAGCCACAGAAGCAGCAACATAGGGTGGTTACTGTGAAGCGGAGCATTTTATGTGGGGTATTTATTTTTAATGGAAAAATATGTGCTATGACATTTATAGTCTAACTGCCTGACTGCGCTTGCCTCCTGCATTTCTTTCACTGATGCCATTTTTATAACAGTTTATTCTTCTAGAAATAGTGCCCAATGTTTTATTCATACTTTATGTGAAATGGGGAATGCTGAATTCAGAAGGAAGTCATGTTGTGTTTCTGACGAGGACCCTACAACTGTGTGTTATGACATATAGCAAGCATTTCCGACTTCCCATTACTGCTTGACTGCCTCTCTCTAATTGGCACTTTGTGTATTCTATTTCATATCCTAGAATTTTCTGATCTGTGAGATGGATGAATGGGAAACTTAGTGTCCCATAGGTGAAAACACTGCATTCATTTGAACAGACTTAGAGCCTTTCCTGATTGACATTTTGAAAACATTTAGTCTTTTTCTTTTTAAATTACCTTTCATTTTCATTTCTAGAAGATTCATACCCTTATTGTCCAAAACCTTCCACTAAGGCAACCTATTTATGACCATTAATTCTGATGTGTCACCTTGGTGGAGTTAAGGAAAGCCTAGGAGATCGGTGAGGCACATGTCTGGATGGATCACGGAGGGTGATCTTGGTTACTATATCTGTTCCTTCATCCCTTTCTCATTGGTGCTGCTTCTCTGTTCTACTTCTGGCTGCCAAGAACTAAGGAGGTTTTCTCTCATTCCTTTCTGTCATAATGTTCCTGCCCTGGAGCTTGCAGACCATGTACTGAATCCCCTGAAACTGTGAGGTAAATTAAGCCCATCCTTTAAGTTTGTGAGTGTCTGGTATTTTCTTCTAGCACAAAGGCTGTCCCCGGCTTACTGACTTGTGCCTGGATATGCAGCTACAGGACTTAATTCTTGCTTTGTTGAGTTTCACTGTTGCTTTGGACTAATTCCTTTAAGTTGTGGATACCAGGTATTATATCTCAGGAATGGGAAAGCTGACTAATACACTAGTCAATGCCATTGCCTGTGTTACGGTTTAGGTCTATAATGTCCCCACAAAGTGTCACGTGTTTAAAGATGAGCTTTGGGAAGGTGATAGGATGAATTCACTGATGAGATGGCATTGATAAGAGGGTGATGAAAATGGTAGATGGGGCCGGGATGAATGGAATGGATCATGGGGACATGCCTGGTCCCTGATTCCTGGCCCCTTTCTCTTTGGCTCTTTTCGTCTCACTCTACTTCCTTGTTGCCATGCTGTGAGCAGCTTTTCTCTATCACATTGGAATTGTCTGCCTTGAATCAGCCAATCACGGCCTGAGAAGTTCAAGATAAATATTTCTTTCTTTAAGTTATGTATGGAAGATATTTTGTCCAAGCAACAAAAATCAATAAAGCCTATCTTCTCGTCCTTACCAATATAGTGATTTGATAATAAAGGAGTATTCAAGTTAAGCTGCTTCTAGTGAAAAATTTCTTAATGAATTATCCTTTTTAGGCTGAACAACATTTAGTAAAAGCATGTATTCAGATAGAAATATCTGAATTTAAAAAAAAAAGCACAGAATTACCAACAATTGAAGACAAAGTAACATAATGAGTGTTTAGATTTGAGGGTATAATTCTGTGCCCATTTCCTCCCACAAGGTAAATAGCAATACATGTGATTTTACTTGTTCTAAGTACAGTATAATTGCATTAAACAGCAGATAGTATTTAAATGTAGACAGGTTAACATGTTTATTTTATTGTTTGTGATTTAGAAGCTATATCAGTCTGGGCAGGCCAGTACATGCTGCGGTAAAAAAAATAACTCTAGACTTGGTCATAAGATGGCAGATTGATAGGTAGTACGATAGAGAACCTCTGAGAAAAACAACTCAGATGCTAGAATTTAACACCAAGGAGAAGACTAGATGAAAGGAGAGGGATTCTCATGACCCAGGGAAAAACTGAGGAAAAAGAGAAAGAAGAAAGAAAGAAAGAAAGAAAGAAAGAAAGAAAGAAACAAACAAACATGGACAGAGGGCTGAAGCTGGTCCTGTGCTGCGATGGGCGGAGGGCTGGAGCTGGGCATGCCCCCATCTGACCTGGCCCCATGCCATGCTGGGCATATCTAGGAGCTGAGGTAGTCCTGTCGAGGTTGGGGTTAGTCAGCCCAAGACCCTTGGCAGGAGGATGCGCTGCCACAGGGAGTAGAACTGGTGTGGTGAGCTGCACTGACCCATGGTGAGTGCTTGGAACTGGATCCCACAGATAGAGTGACAGGCTAGATGACATATTGGAGTTGGGCAGGACAGGCCTGAACTGGCAACTGCAGTGGCATCAGTCGGCTGCTCCTGGCCCAAAGTGGACTGGTGGGATCTGCTTGGGCTGGGTCACACCCCTGGTCAGGATCCAATCGCCAGGGATGAAACTGTCCCAAACCTGTGACATCTGAAAGGCACAGACTAACATACTGAAGGCACTCACTGGTTGACTGGCTCAGAGGAGAGGGGCCAGCACACATCACCCCTGCATGCACTTCACAGATCAACAGCAAACTGGAGAGGGCAGCAATCCCCTACCCCAATATGCTTCAGAAAAACTGTAAGCAATACAGAAAGGACCTAAGACTGCCACCATACACTTGTCTGAAAGAAACCAGAAACATAACAAGAGAAAGAAACAAGAAAAAGCCTCCACCCACTGACCCAGGGAGGTAAATAAGTCCAAGAGAGATAAATACAGAAGAGATCAAGGGCAGCAAACATGCAATATCAGACATGGCCTCATTGGAAATAAAGAAATATTTCTGTGACCTCATTGACTAACTTAAATCTGAAATTCTAACTCAGGAGAAGCAAGATATAAGAAGATTAATAAAGGAAATGCTAAGCACCTCTCAAGAAGACACAGATGGAAGAATGGAGGAACCCAGAAAAAGGAGAGAAGCCTTTGATGAAGAATATAAACAAAATCTGGAATACATGAAACAGATCCAAAGAGATTATCAGGAAATTAAAAGCTCCATTGAAATCTGGCAAAATTTCTTAACAGAAACTAAAGATAGACTTTCAAAACTTGAAGATAGATTTGTAATGTGTGCTTGCAAAAGGAAAGATCTCTTAAAAATAGCAAGGAACCAGGAAGTAACAATACAAAGGTTAGAAGACAACAAGAGGATCTATAACTTAAGAATAAAAAATGTGAGTGAAGAAGCAGGGGAAAATACAAATGAAATAAAAAGGCTATTCACAGAAATAATTAAGGAAAATTTCCCAAGCATTGGAAAAGAAAAAGATATTCAGATATATGAGGCATACAGAACTCCAGCCAGCTACAACCAAAACAGATCTATACCTAGACATATAATAATCAAGAGCCCAGAAATTCACCACAAGAAGAGAATATTAAAAGTGGTCAGAGAAAAGAAGCAGATCACCTATAAAGGAAAACCCATCAAAATCACAGCAGACTTCTTGACACAAACTATCAAATCAAGAAGAGCTTGGAGTGAAGTATTCCAAGCCCTGAAAGAAAATATCTTCCAACCAGATTGATGTACCCTGCAAAAGTATCACTCAAAATTAATGGAGAAGCAAATTGTTTTCATGACAAAGAGGAACTGGGGGAGTTTGTGATCACCAGTTCAACCCTACAAAAAATAATGAAGGGTTAGGAAGAAAATCACCAGGACTCCAGGAACAATGGTAGAAAGGCCTCAATGAACGGGGCAGAAAGTGGAATGAAGGAGAAAAGTAAACAGCAATGACAGAAAAATAGCATAGCAGAGATGAGGCAGAGAAGTTTGGCTATAATCTCTAACACAGATGGCCTGGATACACTAACAAAAAGAAACACAGGCAGAGTAGATCAGGAGATAGGGTCCATCAAGATGCTCTGAATAGGAAATACAATCAACCTGAAATAGGGTTAATGAACCAAAAGTCAAAGGTGAGAAAACAATGCTCTATGTGACAGAGAACCAGAGAGAAATAGGGACAGCTCATCCAGCAGCTGCAGATAGGTTGGAAAGACATGACACTTTTGTGCAGTGGAGAACTACTCAGCTATAAGGAAGGAAAACCTGGAGGCTTTAGTAAGTAAAGGAATACAGCTCATGATCAAGCTCAGGGATAAAAAGATTCAGAAACACTTAGGTAGATAGCAGGTTTCCCCCCTAATCTAAAAACTAAAGGAGTTAGTGGAACCTGAAATGTACAAAGAACCCTGAGAAAGTGAGGAATTATCTAAAAAAAGAAGGCAGAGGACATTATTAATGGTGTATCAGGATTTAAAAGCCACATTATTCTTATTGCTCTGTTTAGTTTGATTTTATTCTGTTCCAGTCTGTCTACTTGTACTAGATTTGAAAGCACAGACAGCTACCCCCAAAATAGCAGGATATACTATGGTAACTATCCTTAATTTCCTATTAACTTAAACTGAAGCCCTGTATTACTTACATTGTCTTACTATGACTGATCTTATTTGAATCTGGTTTGTTAGATTGCTGTTTTGTCTTGACTGATTTTATTTGAATCTGATATGCTTGATAGTACCAAGTTTGAGAGTAGAGGCAACTACTCTGAAGACAAGATTCAATAGGATACCATACCAGTTTGATAATTGTTTGTTTTCACTGATTTTATTCAAGTCTGGTATGCTTGATAGTATCAAGTGTGAGAGCAGAGACTACTATTCTGAAGATGACAAGATTCAACAGGATACCCATTCTGGTTGGATTATTCACTGCTTTTGAAGTCATATAATGTCTCCAATGTTTTGTTTTTATTAATAGTGCTATGTACTGCTTTGTCTAATTATACTATGCCTGATGATGTAGACACTTCTATTGAAAATAACAAAAGACATCATAGTAACTACTGTAGATCACCTAGTATTGTGGTTCTATATGACTTTTTTGTTGTGTGTTTTTCTAGGAATTTGCTTTGTTATCTTGTTTTGATTTGTTTTTCCCTCTAATACAGAAAGGATAGGTATACATGTAGAGATTCATGCATGTGTAGAACTTCTAAACAGTTTATGAGAATTGATTATAGTTATTGTAAAAAAAGAAAGGAAAAGAAAGTACTCTAAAGGATATAACTGCATGTATGTTTAAGTGTGTAGGATTGATAACCATATTACTAAGTTTTTTTTGGATAGGTGGACAGAGCTGTTTGCAGTCTCACTGTTTAAATGTCCACTTTGTATGTTTTACTTATGTAACTTGAACAACTACTTCTAAAAGGAAAATACGTAATTGTCAACTAGTGATTTCTTACTGTTTTTTTTTTGAAATTATGTATTATTTCTACCTTCTTTCTGTGTTTTTTTTCTTTAAATAAAAAAAGTAACTCTAGAAGTCACAGGTCTGTTTCTCAATCAATGAATGCTGAACAGGAAGTCTATACTCATCAGGGTCAATCAGAAACCTTGGATAATGGAAACTCTGTGTCAGGGAACCTATTTCTGTGGTCACCCAGCTGGGAAAGGGAATGAGGTAGATAGTGGCCTGGATTTTTTTCATTGGCCAGATGAAGTCTCCTGGCTGTGTCATAACTTCAAAGAAGATAGGAAAATGTAATTCCATGTGGACCCAGAATGCAAAGGGTTGAAATATTTATGAAACAGAAGTAATAACTTGTTGAAGAAAAAATGTACTTGTTGAATAAAATTGGGCCAGACACAAAAATGAGTAGAAACAAATGATCTTAGTATGTTCAGGCTTCCATAACCAAATACCATAAACTGGGTGGCTTAAAAAAATGGAAGTTTATTTTCACATAGATCTAAAGATTGGGAAGTCCTAGGTTAAGGTACAAGTGGGTTCAGTTCCTGGCTTGTAGATGACTCACACTCTACCTGCCTCCTCACATTGCCTTTCCATGGTGCATGTGTGTGAAGGACAGTGAGCTCCCTGGTGTCTCTTCTGGTAAGAATCCCATCAGAATTGGGCCACTACCCTTATGACTACATTTAAATTTCATAGGCTCTGTTTCCAGATATCATCATATTGGGGTTAGAGGTTTCATATATGAATTTTGAGATGCATGAACATTCAGTCTACAACACAAATACTGCCTATAGTTGCAACTTCAGTAATTGCAGTGATTGCAGGACTGAATAAGTGCAGAAACCTTTTCCCAGACAAATAATTTAAATAGTGGTTCACTTTTAATAGGCATTTATTTGAGCTTGAAAGAAAAGGGACTCCTCAGAGATTATATGAGGATTCAAAGGGGGAGCCTGAGGAGAAACTGATTTCCCAGGGACCACATTAGCCCTGGATGGAGGCCCCAGGGACCAGGGCTGGAGACTTAATGCCCA
Organism: Hydrochoerus hydrochaeris; assembly: GCA_004027455.1. NCBI lineage: Eukaryota > Metazoa > Chordata > Mammalia > Rodentia > Hydrochaeridae > Hydrochoerus > Hydrochoerus hydrochaeris. The sequence continues at coordinate 145,752 of PVLA01002226.1, read as the reverse complement.
TGAGTGAAAAGACTTATGGATCGTGCTTGCCATGGTCCATCCACAAAAAGGGACAGAAAACTCTGCCTACCAGATAAGAGAAGTGAAGAGGAAATGAGATGCCCACAAGGGCAACAACCGAATTTCCTGTGACAAATTGAAGCTCAAATTTTGCACTCCAGGCTATGGTTGTTATTACCACTCACTCAGTTCAGGATTGACTTAAAAATCAGGGTAAGTCATAAGAGCATCCCTAGGTCAACAGAAATGAAGTGTAAATCAAGTCTTATCACAAAAAATCACTAGACACCTTACTATCCAGACACAAAATTGGTTAGCATGTTAGTAAAGTTGCCTTTGAGGATTTTGACACACACACACACACACACACACACACACACACAAACTGTAATTATAACCTTAATATTTTTAGTCATGGAAGATAAGTCTTTTCCACAAAGGCAGTATGTGTTTCTCCTGCTATCAAAAGAAAAAAATGAAAAATTCAAAGCAAAGGGAGAGTATAGAGAGGAATAAACCAAGAAAACATTGCTCAGTAAAAAACCCAAATGATGCTTTTGTCCCCAGTGAGTATAAAATCACTTTCATTCAATTGATTAGTATAGGTATTTCTCTCAGGGAAAGATTTTCCAGTTGACTCACCACTGTCCACATCAGTGTCTTGTGACTTCTGCCTTCATGTCTAATTAGATTTCAAGACTCATTATCTCTCCAGATTGTCTTGTAGGAATTTTTTAAAGGTATTATTCACTTGCAAGTTATTTAGGTGAATTTAACCCAGCTCAGCAAACTTCTTCTTGTACAGGTGACATAGTAGTACAGGTGACATAGTAGGACAAGCAGGCAAAGATGACAGCTTGCTATGAAGAAACCAGTTTTCTCAGAATTCTTAGTAGTTGCTTATGTGATCTGCTTATCTTTAGTCACAATGCACAACCTTTCCTTAAGGAGGACAACTTTCCACTCCATCTTTATGCACAGCTGATTCTATGCTTGCGCCAGGTATGGGTGGTTTGGAGGAAGCCAGCCATGCCATCCCATCCCTCTCCAGTGGGCTCTAGCCAATTGAGGGTGCATACAAAGAACTAAATGACAATTAAAATGTAGACCTATTTTTTAAAAATAATAAAACTAGTCTGAAAGCATTTACCTCTTTAGTCTTAAAATTAGGGCTCCAGGTTTATAGGATTACTATTTCCTCCCTCAGTTGCAAGGGAGGAATTAAAACAGGAAATGCTGATGGCTTCCGGGGCCCACTCAGCTTTCTTTCTGCATTTGTGTTAGACATTTCTAGTTCCCATTAAATTAATACTTCCCATTAAATACCTATTTCTCACCAGGGATTTAGCTCAGTGGCATAAGCACCTGCCTGGCAAGCTTGAGGACATCAGTTCGATCCCTGGTACTGGAAAAAAAAAAAAGTAAAAACCTATTTCTCAACTCCTGGCAGATCATATTTATGAGCTCTTTTTGAAGTTGAGCAGAGCCTTATGACTGGCCAAAGGGCTGTAACAGGAGCTGACATCTGCCACCAGTGTGCTGAGTGAATAATGGCACGATTCTCCGTGCTCACTGAGATGCTGAGCTCTTGGCCAAAGCCCTACGTGTGATAGGTGGCACAGGCCTCGCCTTAATCAATTATAGTGATTTTATCTGGAAGGCTGTGTTGGGGTGGGGGAAGCTGCCGTCCTCTCAGCAGACATAGTACATGGTCTTTGCAGTACAATCCCTGGAGAAGTGGTACCTAAGGACCAGGCCCTTCACCCCCAGTCCCTCGCTGAAACACGGAAAATAATAATCAAACCCAAAACAGACTTTGGTGAGAAGTATTTCGTTTATTTATTTATTTTGAGTCACTGAAGTTTTGTGCTCACTTTATTACAGCATATCAAAGCTTAGTGTATGTGAATATGCATAATGTTAGAAGGGCTAATTTTAAAATTACAAGATAATATGCAGGTCCCAGATAGCAAGAGGATTAAAAAGGTTGACATTTCCCAGTGCTGAGTGATTTTCATACAAAGGTCACTAAGGACTCTCTGGTTAAGAAGCTCCAGTGAACGTCAGTTCTTCATAAACTTTCCACTTATATAAGTTACTCCTCCAGTGGGCAAGAGAAAGGACTTGGTGACAAACAGCAGAAAGATGTTGAGACACTGACATTCTCTTTGGGGAAGGAAGAAGAAATCCTGCAGTGAATGCTGGGGTGTGTGTTCCAATTCTCAGTTATGAGAATTCTCTTAAGCTCCCAGGAAATAAGACCAACAAGAATCCTAAAGTAGTCATTCTGAAGTAAGTTGAATTTACTAAAGATACAAATGAGTACACATGGCCCGAGGCAGACTGTAGTGAGTACCCATGGATTCTATTTTGGTACCTACATCAGGGCTGATGCATCCAAGCCTCAGCTGCTGGGAATATCACCTACTTACAGCTTGTAGCTGTGTCTCACTCTTGGAGTTATTTTTAGCTATGTCCTTTTCCAGCAGTGACTGGGTAATGTGTAGGTACAAAGTTCTTGCCCAGTATCCCAAAAGCTGCTCTTAGCTCCAGAGCCCCTCTTTGGATAGGCGGAGGCCACAGGTGCTGTAGGATTGTAGTCTTTCTCATTTTCTCAAAAGCCAATCTCCTGAGATGGTTTCTGAGCAAACCTTCATCATATGTATTTTTCCACTCCAAAGTCAGGTGCCAGGTGACCCAATTTAAGGCACCTTCCATTTATAGGCAGTAGAAGAGAAGACTAATGTTGCCTCCCAATACCAGGAACTTCTGACTTTTCCTATCTGGAAAAGGAAACTTTAGGAAAGGAAATAAACACACACAGTGAGGTCTTGATTTGTGCATATGTGCCTTGCAGTGAGCTAAGCTGTTTTTCATGGGATTCTCACATCCTGCAATGGAAATAGAGCTTAAGGAGATTAAATGAAATGTCTAAGGCCGTTCCCTGACTGCTGCTTTTTCCACAATGGCTTTTGGGCACAAGCACAGTTACATGAAAGAAACTGAAGCAGGAATTCCACATAGATACAGAAATACTACCCGAGTGCCCGCAGAGCAGAGGTCTCTTTGAGAATGTTCAGTGTTCCACTGAGTGTGGCTCACTGCTTAGCCCAACTGGTGTAGAGAGTGTGGGAAGCTGGTCTCTCAGGCATTCTATTCACTCTTTCCATTGGGGTAACTCATGCTGTCAGCTCTTTATACTTTCAGTACTTTGGCTTTTCTCTCTTCTTTTCTGCCTTCTATCCCATGACATTTATCATTTTATTTTTTAAATTGTAAGGGCAATTCAGAAACCATTGTAACCAGGAATGGGAAGTCTATCCAGAAAGACTCATTGTATTTTTTCCTCTAATGGATAATGTTTTTTCTAGAAGAAAATGTGTTGGATTAAATATATTCTCAAAATTGTCTTGGAGGAAGTGAGATTCCTTGGTTCCAAAGTACAGCCTTTCATGTTAAATCCTCTGTCAACCAAAATATTCAGAATATTTCACTTGTTACTAAAATCTTTCAAAGTACCTGTATAAAGGTGTGAGCCCTTATTTCTGCTTTGGTTTTAATGCTGTGTAATGATGTAAATTAAATGCTTTGATGCTTCAAATAGTTGTTAAAAGATAAACGTTTTTCACAGAGATATACTGTAAAAGTATAAGGTATAAGAAAATTGATAAGGATACAGTACATATTCCAGAAATTTATTTTAAAGAAATCTGTGATGTCATTTCCACACTTGATCTTAGTCAAAAGGCCAAGAAGTGATTGTGATGTCATGTCTTAACTTTTGTTTTTTTTTAAAAATAGTATTTGAGAAACAAAACTTGAAAATCTCTAGTTAGTTTGGTCTAGTAAATAAATGTATTTTACTGCACAGATTAAAAGCATTCTGTGTATATGTATCTCAAAACACCATGCCATTCACCTTATGTAGAATAAAACAGAGATAAATAAATACAAGCAAGTGCTCTGAATTACATGTCTCAGGATCACTTGGGATAGATATAAAAGCAAAAGCAAAACTAAAACCAAAACAAAACATTCCCAAATGGAGCTGAGGAGACATCCTTTTTTTCCTTTTGTAAATGTACAGATATGTTTTTTATTATCCTCACTGTAGATATTTGGTAAGCCTGTTTTCATAGAACCAGAATTTTGGTGTACTTCTCTTCTTGTTAATTATTGTACTTTCTTGCCTCTTTTTAAAAAGAAAATTGGCCATTATCAATTTCCCTGGACACATGCATGGCCTTTCAATCTCAACACAGAAAGTGTTACGCCTCCTTTAAGTAAGCACCCACTGTTACTCCACATTCAGCAAATTACCTTTGGGGTTGCTTGTGGAATTTTCACAAGGGAAGAATGGGACCTAAGAGCTTAATAGATGTTATTACCATCAAGGGAAACTGACTCCAGTAGCATTTAGTAGATTGCAACAATGAAGAAAACGCAAAATTTGCTTTGTACTTTAAGTCCTTTGCATTTCTTAAACCGAAAAACAAAACAAAACAGACCAAAGCTGGGCATGGTGGTACATGCCTGTAATTCTGGTACTCTTTCAGGACACTGAGGCAGGAGAATTGCCACGAGTTCAAGGCCAGCCTGTGCTATATAGTGAGTTCAACGCCAACTTCAAGCAAGACTTTGTTACACAAAACAAAACAAAACAAGAAAAAAAAGATCAAGTTTTTTGTTAAATATAAAATTTACATATCAGATGAAATAATACTGATAAAAAGATTCATAAGAAGGAAAGTTTGCCCTGGGATTTAGGTCAGCAGCATAAGTGTCTGCCTGGCAAGCTGGAAGTTGTGAGTTTGATTCCTGGTAGGAAAAAAAAAAGGACTTTGTACGGTAGAAATTGTTAAAAAACATGTAACATTAATTAAGTTCAAATCTAAGTGCCCTAGGTTTCTGCTGCAGATAATCTGAATAATTTCACTTGATTTATTTTTAGTAGTCTTGTTCTTACTTTATTTTAAGGATTTCTTCTGAGATAGTCTTGGGCTTCCTCTGCGGTGCTGGGTACACACTCAGTCCTCAGCCATATGCAGCACAGGGCCTGGAAACTTCTGGTTCTTAATGCACCCCTCTCAACCAGTTTATTGGCCACTAAGGAAATGGAAATATTTTGAACTCGAATGACTTGGGTAGGAAAGACTACTGCAACTAAAATATGACTCTCAAAACTCCTTGATCTGTGAGTATTCAGAGCAATTTGAGTTTGAGACCCTTGTCTTCCAGCATGAGATCAACTATTTCTGGTACATCTTAAAGTGTAGAGTGTGTGGAATATTGAAGGTAGAAGGGATCTTGTCCAAGGGAGTGGTGCATTGGGATATATGGGACACTCAGTGGAGAAGGAAAGAGGCCCACAGGGACTAAGCAAATTAATGCCAGAGCTGTTTAGAAAGCTGAGTTTCTCCATCATGACTTATTGCCCTCCTGTAGCCCTCAGGATGTACTCATATTATTATAGAAATGTGCAATCAGCAATGGATTAGGCTCTAAGAAAAGAGGAAGACAGAATTGTGGCTGGAAGTGCATCTGAAGAAGACCAGCTCTCAAGATAAAGATGCAATGGCCAGGGGGAAGTCAAGATGGCCGATCAGTGAGCAACAAAATACAAAGCCTCCCAGGAGAAACAACTCATTTGCCAGAATAAAACACCCTGAAGAGACCCAGACAGAGGGAGATGGATCCTCTTGACACAGAGAGAAATTAAAAAGTAAAAAAGCTCATCAAATATGTGGGGACTACAACTGGAACAGCTTAAAATTATGGGACACAGAGTTTTTGTTGGCAGCGACCTGCCAAGTTTGCAAAGGTCTGAATCTGCGCCGGCAAGCAGAGCTGTCCAAACTCATTCCTGCTGCCACTCACAGGAACCACAGCAGTGCTGAAGTTGGGGATTGGTGAGCCCGATGGAGAGTGGAGCCAGCAAAGGGGAGTTCATTAATCCATGGTCAGTGCTTGGAATGAGACCACCCCCCAACAGGAAGGGCACGACTGAATGGGCGACATGTTGGAATCGGGCAAGAGGAGCCTGAATTGGGAGCGACAGTGACTTCAGTTGGTTCCTCCCTCCTCAGAGCAGATTTGTGGGATTTGCTTGGATTGGGCCACGCCCCTGGCTGGGACCCAATGAGACATCCCAAATTGATTCCCTTCGCCTAGCAAACACTAACTGGGTGAAGGCCCCTGCAGTTTTGTTGGCCCAGTGGGGAGGGGCAGGCACAAACAGCCATTGCTTACATCTCAGTGACAAGAGCAGGCAGGAGAGGGCAGAGGTCCCTCGCCAGTGTGCTTCAGAGGAAACATGGCCAACAGGGAAGGGGGCTGGGACTTGCACTATAACCTGTGTGGAGGAAGCCAGGGCCATGACAGGAGAGAAAGGAGGAGGCCCCCAGCCCAGAACCCTGGGAGCCCTGATCCAGGAGAGGGAAAAACAAGGGAGACTGAGGGCCACAAACACGCAGCATCAAACATGGCTTCAATGGACATTAAGCGATATCTTCGGGATCTTGTAGACAAGCTCAAAACTGACATATTAAATCAGGTAAAGCAAGATATGAGTAGAGTAAGGAAAGAAATGCTCTCAGGAAGCATCTCTCAGGAAGTTACAGATGGAAGAAGGGAGGAACACAAAAAAAGGAGAGAAACATTTGATAAAGAATATAAAGAAAATATAGAATACATGAAGCAGATTCAAAGAGACTACCAGGAAATTAAAAACTCCATTGAAAGCTGGCAAAACACTTTAAAAGAAACTAAGGATAGACTATCAAAACTTGAAGACAAGTTTGCAATGTTGATCATGAAAGGAAAGATCTCTTAAAAATAACAAGGAAACAGGCAGTAACAATACAAAGGCTAGAGGATGACAAAAGAATCTACAATTTAAGAATAAGAAATGTGAACAAAGAAGCAGGACTATATACAGGCAAATTACAAAGGCTATTCATGGAAATAATTAAGGAAAACTTCCCAAGCATGGGAAAAGTAAATGACATTCGGTTGTGTGAGGCATACAGAACCCCAGCCACCTACAACCAAAACAGATCTACACCCAGACATATAATAATCAACATACCAGAAATTCAATATAAAAACAGAGTATTAAAAGCTGTCAGAGAAAAGAAACACATTACATATAAAAGTAAACCCATCAGGATCACAGCTGACTTCTCGACACAGACCATCAGATCAAGAAGAGCTTGGAGCGAAATATTCCAAGCCCTGAAAGAAAATAACCTCAAGCCCAGATTGATGTACCCTGAAAAACTGTCACTAGATATCAATGGAGAAACAAGATGCTTCCATGACAAAGAGGAACAGGGGGAGTTTGTGACCACCAATCCAACCCTACAGAGAATACTGAAGGACATTCTAGAGAGAGAGAGAAAAAAGACAGTAATCCTGAAAATAACAGGGGATATAGTATGGTAATCATCTTTAATTTCCTATTAACTTAATCTAAAGCTCTGTAAAACCTACAGTGTTTTACCATGACTGATCATAATCAAATCTTGTTTGTTGGATCACTGTTTTGTATTGATAGATTTTATTCAAAGCTGTTATGATTGATAGTATCACGTCTGAGAGTATAGGCAACTGCACTTAAGATGATAAGATTCACTAGAATATCCACTTTGGTTTCATTATTACCTGCCTTTGAAGTTTTATACTGTCTACAATGTTTTATTTTTACTTATATTGTTATGTACTGCTATATTCAATTATACTGCTATATTCATTTATGCCTGATGATATAGACAATTCTATTGAAGATAATAAGAAACAACACAGCAATCATTGTAGATCACGTTGTACTGTGGTTTTATATGACTTTTTGGTTTCATGTTTTTATAGGAATTTGTTTTGTTTTGTCTTGCTAAGTTTTGTTTTTCCCTCCAATATAGAAAGGATAGAAATACATGTAGAGATTCATGAATGCATAGCTGTTTATACTCTCACTGTTTGAATATCTACTTTGTATGCTTTAATTTTGTAACTTGAACAACTACTTCTAAGAGGATAATATGTAATTTATCAACTAGTGATTTCTTATTATATTGTTTTTGAAATTATTATTTCTACCCTTTATTTGCTTTTGTTTCTCTCTAAATAAAAAAAAATTTAAAAAAAAGTAAAAGAAGGAATAGAAAGTGTTCTAAAGAATATAACAGCATTTATGTTTAAGTGTATGGGATTGATAACCATGTTGCTAAGTTGTTATTGGATCATTGAACTTCTTTGCAACCTCACTGTTTGAATGTCCACTCTATGCTTTATCTTTGTAACTTGAACAACTATGTCTAAGACAATATGTAATTTATCAACTAGTAATTTCTTACTGTTTATTTTTTTTCTGAAATTCTGTATTGTTTCTACCTTTTTCTGTTTTGCTTTTTTTCTCTTTAAATAAAATTTAAAAAAAAAGACGCAATGGCCAGACCTACTTGCCTCCCTCAGCAAAAGCAATAACTTGGAATTATACCATCATTAGCATTACTTGGTCCAGATAGTCCAGGAAGACATCAGTTGCCCAGGTGGGTGACCATAGCATCTGGACCCAACCTTTCCCCAAAATGCCTTTGCTCTTTTCATGTACCCTTGTTATGTGAAACACTTCCTTACTGGATCAATATTAGCTAATCAGTTATACTTGTAATCTGGTATAATCTGGTTGATTACAGCTTGACCCATGTTGTACCCACATCATGACTTTGCTGCATAAGTTATCCCTGACAAGGGGCCCCAGGGGCAACCCACTTCTGGCACCCCTTCTGCATCTCAGGAACTGTCTCTCAATAAATCTTTCCTACTCTTAACCTCTGTTATTCCTTGAAATTCATGCTTCAATTTTGGGGATCACAGATTCAGTGTATCTGACATCTAGCAGGTTGGGGGTTATATTTCTCCTGTATCAATAGAGCCATTTCCAGATGAATTCAAGTGTTGGTGCCATGGTGGGTGTTTTTTTATCATTCATTCATCATTCATTTATTCAAGAGGCAGTGCATGTGGTGGTTAAGAGAATGGATGCTTGAGTGAGATTATCTAGTTAAAATATTATCCCACCTATTCGTTGACTCTGTATTTTTCCTCTGTGAAGTGTCTGTTCATTTCTCTTGCCCATTTCTTGACTGGGTCTTTAATTTTAGGTGTTACAATTTTTTTGTTCTTTATATGTTCTAGATTCTAGTCCTCTGTCTGAGATTATTGGATAAAGAAAACGTGGTATCTATATATAATGAGTTTCTATTTGGCTATAAAGTGTGACAAATTTGACACATTTGTAGGAAAAAGGATGCACTTGGAAAATATAATGTTGAGTGAAGTAGACCAGACACACAAACTTAAATACCTTATAGTGTCTCTTATTTGAGTGAAGCAAAGTACAAATGAAGAGAATAATAAAGGATGGTAGAAGGGGACAAGGGGTTGGAACTCTTATAAAAGGGAAGGGTCCAAGGGAACAAGTGCAGGGGGTGAGGAGGAGGGGAAGGGAAAATAAGAGAATAAAGATATGCCATGGACAGCAAGCTAATAACTTCAGTGAAGGTAAACATTTTATGCTGGAACATGCTAAGGTTAATAATACAACAAGACTGAAGATCAGGATAGGGGAATTAGAGAAGAGAGGAGGGTGGGAGGGAAGTAGAAAGGAATTAAAAAAGAATGTAGTATATACATGTACCCACTCCCCCAAATACCTGTAAACTGCATGACTGCAAACATGTGTTAATAAAATATAAAATATAAAAAGCTTAAGCTCCCTGATCTGACAAATGAGAATAGCTGTGTCTACCTAATACACTTTTTTTTTTTTTGCAAGGACTAAATGAGTTAAGAACTGTAAAACTTTAGGCCAGTTTCTAGCACCCAGTAAGTATTAGTTACTGTTATCCATGTATTCGTTTAGCAAATGTCACAAGAACATTTTCTGTATTCTAGGCGTGGATGATAGGTGCTAAATATTTAGCTGTGAGCAAGAGCTTATGCCATTTTTTATGGAACTAACAATCCAGGAGCCCTGAATTCAAGAAAATTCTTGTACCGTGGCGGTTGTGTTGCTTCTCAGGACCGGTCATCAATGTGCATTTGGAGTTGTCTCAGTCATTCTTTTCCCTCCTGGTCGCAGCCTTTCCCCATCCTAAATACAATCTCTTGTTCATTCTCTGGGTGCCAATATGTTGTTTCTTGGAAGAGCTACTCAGGCTCTGCAAGATGAAGAGAGTGAACTCTGTTTGGCTTGCAACGCTATCACCTTGTTTCCTTCTTTCTTCTGGTCTGGGACCAATTTCTATGATCGCAGAGGAAGCAGGTTCTGGGACGAAGCCCAGCATCCTCACTGAACACTAGAGGCTGCTGGAGAGCAGGAACATTTGTGTCCTCTGGTTGCGTAGCTGGTTTTAGAGAGAATCTCTAGTTCCTTAGGGACTTTTTCCACTAAGCTGCTGCGAGCACCCTGTATGACTTGAATAAGGTCATGTTTCACCTATAGCCTTGCCCATAAAAGGAAAATACAGTCTTCTAGACATTTATGAGAAAAGCGAAATGTGGTTGGGGCCATATCACTTCCGATCTTTCTGTTTTTATTCCTCCCGTGCCAGAAGTGAGACATTTGCCTCTTTACTCCTTTGAAAAAAATTATTAGAAAAAGAGCCAGTTCATGTTACATGGAGCTTTACACAAAGGCTAGCCTTTAGCACTGAGATGAGACTTTATCTTCTTGGTGTATGTCATTTTTGAACAACACTGTTCTAAAGAAGACAATAAAATTGGTCGACATGTGATGTGACCAAAAACTATGTGGTGAATGTTTAAATTTAATAAAATTTATTACAGCAAACAACATATTGCTATTAATTTTCCTATGAGTACCCTTAGTGTTGCTTTCCTGGCTGCTTTGATGTCTTGGCAAGATTCAGACATTTATATTTCATGGTCATTTTGACTTTGGGAAAGAGCCAGAAGTTCCATGGTGTGAGATCTGGTGGATAATGTGGACAGACATACTATAATAATTTTATTTGACAGAAATCGCTGTAAATGCCCATCCACAGATGAAAAGATAAAGAAAACATGTTATATACACACAATGGTGTGTATAACATTGCTAGGTCTTCTTTTATGAAACAGCCATAAAGAGAGATAAATTTGAGTTATTCATAAGAAGATGAATGAATCTTGAGATCATAATGCTAAGTGAAGTAAATCAGACTCCAAAGATTAAATATTGCATGGTTTCTTTAATATAAACCCAAACCCAAAATATAAATAATTTAAAGAGCAAAATAAAAGAGAGATGTAGGAAACAAGGAGGTAGATGTTGCAGATGGGAAAAAGATGTAGGAGGAAGAGGGGAGGGAAGGGGAGGGAAGGGTGTTAAAAAGATTGGGATGCAATATGTGTATGTACCAGTCCACCACGATGAATGCAATTACTGCTTATTGCAAATATGTATGTAAAAAGATTCAAGTGTTCACCATAGTTTTCTATAGCACCATGTATGTTTGTTTCAGTAATGTAATACAGGTTTTTATTTTTTCTACTGTGACTGAGAAGGTAGTTGGAACTGAAGTTTTTTTTGATAAAATCATCTGAAAACTCAGGGCACATGTTTACTTAACGAATCTGTTAATTTTGGGGTTATGTCTTATTTTAAACATGAATATGTTAAGGTTACTGTGTGCCTGATATTTGTTAAATGCATTTTCTTTATCCTTTCTTTACTGTAAAAGTAAAATGTTATTAATTTCAACATTTTAAAATTCATGCATCAAGTTAGAAAATATGGGAGAGGGAGGCAGATGCTGATCAAAACCATAGAGTCCAAAGCCCTCCTTGATGTATAGAGCAGATCCTTTGCTATTGCCTTTCTGAAAAGCTTAGACCCAGTTGGTCACATGACTGCAGGCAGCCAATCAGAGGAAATTGGTTTGGGTTACTAGGGAAGCATTCGGACCATAGAGCTGAGAGGTGAATTCTGGTCTGATCCTGAATTGAGCCCCACTTGAAATCTCTGAACTCTTCTGTTTTATGAGTCAATATATTTCTTTCCCAGTATGAGAGTCAGGTACAGCCAACTTTGCCAGATTCCATGAGCTTCATAGGTTTCCAAACAAATCTTTTAAATGTACAGAGTAAGAGCCTCAATATAAAAATCTGTCCACTAGTAAGCAGTCATGCTTGCAAACAGCTACTGTATTTGTAGGGAATTTGTGTTATCTGCTTTGAGCCGAGATATAGAGAATAAAAGGCTGTCTCTAAGTGCATGCTATAATAGGCCATTTTCACACTTACTGCACCCAAAACTGGAGAAATCTCATAGGTTCAGCAAGAAAGTACACTTGGTAATATGCAGAAGTGGCACTGCTAGGTCTTCTTTTATGAAACAGCATGCCAGGGCATTTAAAGAGTGGCACTATTGGGGACCCCTGTAGTCAGTCCCCAATTTCCTGCAAGGTGTTATAGCACACTGTGAAAAGAAAAAGAGCAAGAGATAAAATAGCAATGCAACAGAAACCTGGGATGACAGGGAGCCACAGGCCATGAGGCAATCAATTTATTGATTACATCTGGGTCAAGGACAGTGGGTGAAGAGCAGTGTTTCCGGGGACAGTAATGGCGATTATGGTGGGCTGGTAAGGAGAGCAAAACATCGTTGCAAGGGTGAGACAAGGGGCAATAAGGAGACCACAGTTTCCTAAGAAGAACCGTTTACTATTGCTACTGTGTTGCTTTAAAGATCCTTATTGTCCTCAGCAAGTCTGACCTTGCCTGTGAGCAGTCCAGTATCACTAACGGTAGGGTGTCAGCTGTGACCAGAAGAAAGCAGGGCATTTACCTCTCCAAATTTGGCTTAAAGGGCAGGACAAAGATGGCCTCTGATGAGACCTCAGCTGAGGACAGTCATCTTTTCACTTGGGCTGGACTTGGTGGCTTGACACGGTTCAAAAGTAATAGTAAAGTCAATGCTCAAGGAATGTTTGACATTAATATTTTAATACATCCTGTAAAAGTTTTTCCTTAAGTGTCTCTATTGTGTCTTAGAGAGTAAACAGGTACTTTTATTATCTTTTTCCTTTTTCACCATTTCAATTCATTTTAAGGTCTAGCATATATAGGTAGGTGTACCGATCTTTGTCTTAACCTGTGTTACTGTTACTCTTTTTTTGTTGATGTGAAATCCTATTTTGTTTTAGCTATTGAAAGGAAATGAAGCAGTGGTGACCATGGAAAGCACATGGAAGCTATTTCAGCAATGCTGCTTCATTACTGTATTATAGGGAAGGTAAATAAGATTCAACAAGTACGAGAGTATTAGAAAAACATCTACAAGATCAACTTCTTGTTTGTGCAGCATATTGATTACAACTCTTTCTATAAAATACACAGAATAAATAAATATGTTTGAAATTGGGTTCTGGTGTTAGACTTTTAAATCCATATTTATATTTAAAGAGCTATCAGTTTATAAACAGAATCTATCAAATAAAGTGGAAATAGATAATATGTTTATGTTGTTTATAGATGACATCAAACACTGAGTTCATTATTCTTTTAACCAAATCGTTTAGTTTTAGCAGTGGCTAGTCACTTGGGTTGATTCTTTCAACCTTTATTTCACCATCATTCCATTCTGGCCACTGGCTTTGTGGCTTGGTGGGTCTTTGAAATTGACAGAGATGGTGTTATTTGCATTAACTTTCTGGCTCTGCATTGTTCACAGTGGGGGAACTTGGAGGTAAGCTCCTCAGTCCCTTAACCCGATTTTGTAGGGATTTAATCATCTGTTATAATGAGGGTAATTCCTGTCTTTTTCACTGTATGACAAATATTAAGTCATATTCCTAACCTTCGTATTGTTCATTTGTCATTCTTATCCTGGAATCTTTATATAGATGTCACCCAGCAATTCAAAGTGCCATGATGCATGTATAACATTGCTACTCATGGAATTCATTGAGTGTGCCCTTCTGTCTATTGGGAACTGGTAATGCTTTTGTTCTTTAGATTTCACTCACACTGTGTATTAGCTTTTGTGTTACTGGGACACAATTCCTGATGTTCTCAATTTAAAGGAAGAGAAGTTTAATTGAGCTCTCAGCTTCAGGGGATTCAGTCCATGGTTGAATGGTTCCAGGCACAAGCCCCCTGGCAGAAGAGGATGGCAGAGGGGAAGGAAAGCAGGGAACAGCGCCACAGAGGATGTCGTCGGGTCACACATCCGTGACCCAGCCATCCAGATAAACCTGGAAATGTGCTTACTAATCCCCTCGCTGTCCTCCAAGCCAATCAAACTGACAGTCTGACTCATCACACTCCACAAATTCTAATTCAGTGCCTGTGCCTTGCCACGTGCTATTCTAAAAGGTGGGAATACAGTGGTGGAAAAGGTAACAGCCCTTGATTTCATAAAATTTATAATCTTCTGGCAAGTATTATAAGTGTGATAAAAATAGCTTCTGTTTATGTTTATGACAAATATCCCACCCAAGACATTCTGATACATGTGGTCCAAATAACAAATTAAACAAAAATACTGACTCTTGGACTTAATCTGCCCTATCATGTCAATCAGTCTGCTGGGATGAGTGAATGTAGAGTAGAAGGCCAGATAGGCTGCTAAATAGCATCCTCTACAATGAGCTATGTAGTTGGGAAGGAATATATGGCTGGGATCAGGAATTTTTAAAAATTATTATTTCCAGGTGTCTCTTTTCAAAATGCCCCCTCACAATCCCTTTGGTGCAATTTTGTCACTGCAAGGGGAGTCTTGCAGCCCCTGGGAAGGAGATTGATGCTTCATAATAAATGCTCACTCAAATTCTGTAGCAAGATCTACTTTCAGAGAGCATTTTGTAACAGTCCCCTTCACTGATTGAAGTTTTCTGCTTTCCTTTTAGGGTGTGCGTATTTGTGGCCTTGTTCAATAACATTGCTCCTATATATATTACAGCACACACTTCATTCTGTCTGGTGTTGTATTTTCTTTTTTAAATCAATGCAGAGTCTAAGTGAGCTAAAACAGAGATTATCTTTTTTTAAAATTCCAACTTCATTGGCACATACTTGACAAATAAGAATTGTATATATTTAAGGGGTACAGTATGATGTTTTGGTATAAATGCACATTGTAAAATAATTACCATAATCAAGCTAATTAACACATTCATCATCTCATATCACAGTCATTTTAGTGTATGTGTAGTGAGAACACAAGATTGACTACCAAATTTCAAGCGTACAATATGGTATTATTAACTAGCTGCTATCTATGCAGTATGTTGGAGCAACACAAGGCATCATCCCATGCAACTGAGACTTTGTACCCTTGACCAGTATCTTCTACCTTCTATTCTCTGCTTTTGTGAGTTCAACTTTTTAAGACTGCACATATGAGTAAGACTGTGTAGTATTTGTTTTTCTGTGAAGGGCTGTCTTTTGAACTTTCTCAGTATTGGAGACAATGTTTTTCACACAGCAGTGCTTAATACATGTTTATTAAATGGAATATTACTAAGACTCAGTGTTGGTACTTTCTCATGATGTGCTAGCCTGTTGTCTTCTGTTTTTTCCTGGTATTCTGAGTGAGAAATATGGCTTAATGTCCATCTGTAAGCTGGACATGGTGGTACGTGCCTGCAATTTCAGCACATAGGAGGCTGAAGTGGATCAAAAATTTGAGGCCAGAGTAGACTATAAAAAGACACCCTGTCTCATAAAACCAAAAGAAAAACAAAACAACAAACCAAAAAAAACCCCTCTCACATTTAGTTTATTAAAATATACCTGAAAATGATATTTTATCACTTCACTTGCAAGAACTTCAAAAAGGCATAATACAATTTCTCATGATCCTTGAGCTATTGTTAAAATAAATTTTCCTTTAACATATATTATAAAACCCATTCTACATTATTAATATTTTTGTTTATACTATCAATTTTTTCTATTGACATACACAGATATGCTCATGTTTATTGCATACAACTTGCTAAATTTGGAGATATTTATGTACCCATGAAATCATCACTACAATCTTCATTTATGATTTTTATTTTTAGTGTGTGTGCTTGAGTGCGTGCATGCATGCATGTGTGTCTTACTGGGTGTAGAAGATTGAACCCATGGTCTCACATATGCTAGGCCAGTGCTCTAGCCACTGAGCTGCATTGCCAACACATTTTTATGTTTTTATTTATTTTTATATAGGGGCTTACTAGGTCATCCAGGCTGGCTTCAGAAGCAATCCTCTCATCTCAACCTCCTGATTAGCTGAGATTATATGTGTATACCACTGTTCTCAGCTTTCTTTTTCACTAAGTGGACAATTTTTTGTCAGTTACTTTAATGTAAGTAGTTTATTGGATTGTTTTAAAAATATTATCGTGGCAAAATACATCTAAGATAAAACCTGCCATTTTAAGTGTGCAATTCAGTGATACTGAGTAATTTACGTTGTTAAGCAAACTTAACTAGTATCTATTTCCAGAGCATTTTTATCATCTCAAAGATTCTGAACCCATGAGGCAACATATCCAGTTCTTTCTGACCCCCCATTGATAACATCCGCTCTGCTTTCTATGAATTGCAGATACTATTAATGACATCGTCTAATATTTGCCCTTTTGTGTCTGTCTTATCTCACTTATGTTAAGACCACGCAGTGTGTAACATGTCAGAACTTCTATAAATGAGGGATGCGTATGAGACTTCTTCTTCTTCAAACTTGCAAGTCTCTTCTACTTCCAAGTTTGATGTTTTCATCATCAACATGCGACTGTTAAGATTTTGAAATAAAGGAAAATCATCCAGAAGACCATGTTGCTTCTGTCCGCACATTACCCTTTTAAAAAAATTTTTATTTAGAGAGAAAAAAGCAAAACCAAAAAAAAGGTTAAAATAATAGAGAATTTTAAAAAAAGGTAAGAAATGACTAGTCAAAAAATAACAGTAAAAAATCACTAGTTGATAAATTACATATTATTTTCTTAGAAGTAGTTGTTCAAGTTACAAAATCAAAGCATGAAAAAATAGACAAACAGTGACAATATAGACTATTCTGTTTGATAAACTAACAAAAACTTAGCAGTATGGTTATCTGTTTTGCACACTTAAACCTACACACAGTTACATCTTTTATAGTACTTTTTCCCCTTTCACTGTTACAGTATCCATTATACATTTTGGATCTTATTATTCTTTCAGCTTATTATTTTTTTTATACCAGAGAGATGATATTTACAATTGTGAATCTCAAGTTGCCTCCATTTACCTATAAAAGCCTCAAGATCATCCTTTTTTATAGCTTAGTAATATTCCATTACATAAAAATACCAAAAATTTTTATCCATTCTGTAATTGATGGGCATTTTGGTTGTTTCCAAGATTTAGCTATTACAAATTGCATTGCTATAAACATGGGTTCAAATATATCACTGTGACATGACCTTTTCAATTTTTCTGGGAAAATACCCCAGAGGGGAATAGCTAGATTGAATGGAAATTCCAATCCTAGTTTTTTGAGGAATCTTGGTACTGATTTCCACAGTGGCTGCACCAGTCTACACTCCCACCAGCAGTGGAGCAGTGTTCCTTTTTCCCCACAGCCTCACCAACATTTGTTATCAGTTGATTTCTTGATGGCAGCTATTCTTTCTGGGATGAGATGAAATCTCAATGCTGTTTTAATTTGCATTTCTCGAATGACCAGTGATGGTGAACATTTCTTCATGTATTTATTTGCCCTTTGTATATCTTCATCTGAGAACTGTGTGTTCATCTCAGATGCCCATTTTTGGAAAGGGTCTTTGAATTTGGGAGGCTGGATATTTTTCAGTTCTTTATATGTTCTGGATATAAGTCCTTTGTGTGAGGGACTGCTGGCTAAAATTTTTCCCTTTCTGTGAGTTTTCTTTTCACTTTGTTGGTGATTTGCTTTGAAGTGCAAAAACTTCTTAATAAGATGAGATCCCAGTTGTTGATTCTTTGAAGTACTTCCCATGTGGTTTGCATTTTGCATGAACTCTTTGCCTACCCCTATGTCTCCAAGATTTATATCTACCTTGTTTTCCAGTAGATTTAGTGTTTCTGTTTTAATATTTAGGTCTTTGATCCATTTTGACTTTAGTTTAGTGTATGTTGATAGACATAGGTGTAATTTAAGTCTTTGGCATATGGAGAGCCAATTTTCCAACACCATTTATTTTTTTTCTCTTTTTTTATTTAAAGAGAAACAAAAGCATGTAAAGGTTAGAGATAATACAGAATTCCAAAAAAAAGATAAACAATAAGAAATCACTAGTTAATAAATTACATATTGTCCTCTTAGAAATAGTTGTTCAAGTTACAAAATTAAAGCATACAAAGTAGATAGTTAAACAGTGAGAGTGTAAACAGCTATGCATGCATGAATCTCTACATGTATTTCTATCCTTTCTGTATTGGAGGGAGAAACAAAACTTAGCAAGACAAAACAAAACAAATTCCTATAAAAACATGAAACCAAAAAGTCATATAAAACCACAGTACAACGTGATCTACAATGATTGCTGTGTTGTTTCTTATTATCTTCAATAGAATGTCTATATCATCACGCATAATTGAATATAGCAACATAATTGAGTAAAGCAGTACATAACAATATTAGTAAAAATAAAACATTGTAGACAGTATAAAACTTCAAAGGCAGGTAATAATCAAACCATAGTGGATATTCTAGTGGATCTTGTCATCTTAAGTGCAATTGCCTATACTCTCAGACGTGATACTATCAATCATAACAGCTTTGAATAAAATCTATCAATACAAAACAGTGATCCAACAAACCAGATTCAATTACAATCAGTCATGGTAAAACAGTGTAGGCTTTACAGAGCTTTAGATTAAGTCAATAGGAAATTAAGGATGATTACCATACTATATCTTGGTATTTTTGGGATTGCTGTCTGTGCCCTCAAATCTAGCACAGGCAGAATGACTGGAACAGAATATAATACATCTAAGCAGAGCAGTGTGAGTAAGGTGGGTTTCAAATCCTGGTTCACCAACACAATTTATTAAAGAGGCTCTCCTTCCAGTGAACATATTTATCCCCTTTGTCAAATATGAGGTATCTGAGTGTCTTTGTAGTTGTGCTTGCATCTTCTAATCTGTTCTGTTGATCCTCAGGTCTGTTTCTTTGTCAATACCATGCTTATTTTATCACAGTAGCATTGTAGTATAATTTCAGGTCAGGAATTGAGATGCCTCCTGTCTTGCCTTTGTTGCCCAGAATTGCCTTTGCTATTCTAGGTTTCTTATGTTTCCAGATGAATTTTAGGAATGTTTTCTCTAGATCTGTAAGGTATGTTAATGGTATTTTGATTGAGATTGCATTAAATCTGTATAACAGTTTTGGGAGTGTGGCCATTTTCACAATGTTGGTTCTTTCTAACCATGGGCAAGGGATATCCTTCCATTTTCTAATATCCTCTTCAATCTCCTTTTTTAGAGTACTATAATTTTCAGGTTTTTTAGGTTGATTCCTAAGTATTTCATTTTTTTAGATACTATTGTGAAAAGTGATATTTCCATAATTTCTCTGTCAGTGAGTTTGTTGTTGGTGTACAGGAATGTTACTGATTTTTAAGTGTTGACTTTGTATCCAGCTGTACTTCTGAATTTGTTTATTAACTTTGGTAGTCTTTTAATGGAGTTTTTTGGGTCTTCTATATAGAGTATCATGTTATCTGCAAGTAGTGATAATTTAACTTTTTCCCCTATCTTTATTCCTTTTATTTCTTTCCCTTGTCTATTGCTCTGACTAATGTTTCCAGAACTATATTGAATAGGAATGGTGACAGTGAACATCCTTGTCTTGTTCCTGATTTTAGAGTGAAAGCTTTCAGTTTTTGTCCATTTAGTATAATGTTAGCTATTGGTTTGTCATACATGGCCTTTATCAGATTGAGGTGGATACTATCTATTCGGAGTTTTTGTAGGGTTTTTATCACAAGCAAGTGTTGGGCTTTATCAAAAGCTTTTTCTGCATCTATTGAGATGATCATGTGATTTTTATTTTTGGTTCTGTTGATGTGATATATTACATTTATCGATTTGCATATGTTAAACAATCCTGGCATTCCTGGGATAAATCCCACTTGCACATGATGCATAATCTCCTTGATAATTTCCTACATTCTATTTGACAATATTTTATTGAGAATGTTTGCATCAATGTTCATTAGTGAGATTGACCTATAGTTCTCCTTTTTGGTTGGGTCTTTTTCTGGCTTTGGTATCAGAGTAATACTTGCCTCCAGAAATAAGTTAGGGAGGATTGCTTCCCTTTCAGTTTCACTGAAGAGTTTGAGGAGTATTGGCATTAAATCTTCTCTAAATTTTTTGTAGAATTCAGCTGTGACTCCATCACACTTTCAATTTCAATAGCTGATATTGGTTTATTCAAAATTGTTATATCTTCTTAATTGAACTTTGATAGTTCATGCATTTCTAGAAATCTGTTCATTTCCTCTGTGTTTTCCATCCTATGTGAGTAAACATTTTCAAAGAAGGTATTCATGATCTTTTGAATTTCCATGGGATATGTGGTAATTTCTCTCTTTTTATTCCTTATTGCCTGAGTTTGAGCTTTTTCTTTCTTTTTCTTGATAAGATTGGCTAGAGGTTTATCAATTTTTTTATTCTTTCAAAAAAGAGCTCTTTGATTCATTAA
This sequence comes from Hydrochoerus hydrochaeris, assembly GCA_004027455.1. Classification (NCBI taxonomy): domain Eukaryota; kingdom Metazoa; phylum Chordata; class Mammalia; order Rodentia; family Hydrochaeridae; genus Hydrochoerus; species Hydrochoerus hydrochaeris. Next base: position 125,027 of record PVLA01002226.1, on the reverse strand, counting down.
TTCTTTGTATTGTTTTCTTAGTCTCAATTGCATTAATTTCTGGTCTGATCTAAAAAATTTCCTCTCTTCTATGAGCTTTGGGTTTTTCTTGCTTTTCTTTTCCTACAAGCCTGAGATGTAGCATTAGGTTGTTTATTTGTGCTCATTCTCTTTTCTTGATATGACAGTTTATTGCTTATATTTCCTTCTTAGGACCACTTTCATTGCATCCCACAAGTTATGGTATGTTGTATCTGCATTTTCATTGAATGTAAGGTATTGCATAATTTCTTCTTTAATTTCACCTGTAACCTATTGATTGTGTAGGAGGTTGTTATTTAATTTCCATGTGTTTATGCAAGTTTTGCAATTTCTTTTGCTGTTAATTTCCAATTTCAGTGCACTATGGTTAGATAATATGCATGGGATAATTTGAATTCCTTTATATTTACTTAAGAATGTTCTATGGAAAAAAAAGAGAGTGTTCTATGGGCTAATATATGGTCTATTTTGGAGAATGTCCCACACACAGCTGAGAAGAATATGTATTCTGATGTGGTTAGGTGTAACACTCTGTAAACATCTACTAAGTCTGTTTGCTCACAGGTTGATTCAGTTCTGTTATTTCTTTGCTGATTTGTCTAGTAGATCTATCTCTTTGTGACAATGGGGTGTTAAGGTCCCCTATTACAGTTGTGTTGTTGCTTATTTGGTTTTTAATATTTATTAGTATTTGTCTTATATAGTTGGGTGCTCCTGTATTTGGTGCATATATATTTATGATTGTTAGCTCTTCTTCTTGAATTATTCTCTTGAAAAGTATGTGGTGACCTTTTTTATATCTTTTGATCATTTTTGATTTGAAGTTCACATTGTCTGCAAACAGAATAGTTACCCCTGCTTTTTTCTGGGTTCCTGTCGCATGGAATATTGTTTTCCAGCCCTTGACTTTTAATGTATGAGTTTTGATTCAGATGTATTTCTTATATATAACATATTATGCAATCCTGTTTCTTGATCCATTCTGTCAATCTATTTCTTTTAATAGGTGAATTGAGGCCATTTACATTGATGGATATAACTGATATGTACTTGATCAACTTTGTTATGTTATTTTCCTGCTGTTGGTTTTCTGCTTTCCCTCCTTGTTTAATTGCTTGTTCTTTCTGTTATTATACTGGAAAAATGTCATTTTTATCTCTCTCTAATATATCTTTTAGTACTCTTTCCAGGGTTGTTTTGGTGGACATAAATTTCTTCAGTTGTTCTTTGTCATGGAAGTATCTTATTTCTGCATTAAATTTCAAAGAAAGTTTTGCAGGGTACATCAATGTAGGTTGAAAGTTGTTTTCTTTCATGGCTTGAAATACTTCATTCCAAGCTCATCTTAACTTGAGGGCTTGTGCTGAAAAGTCTGCTGTGATTTTAATGGGCTTTCCTTGATAGGTGAGTTGTGTCTTTCCTTTAACAGCTTTTAGTATTATGTTTTTATGCTGTATATCTGGGATCTTAATTATTATATGTCTGGCTGTAGATTTATTTTGGTAATGACTCTTAGGCATTCTATATGCCTCACTTATCTGTATATCAGATTCTTTCCCCCTGTTTGGGAAATTTTTTGCCATTACTTCTGTCAATAGTTTTCCAATGTCATTTGTGTTGACTCTTGCATCTTCATCGATGTCTTATGTTGTTTCTCTTGGCATCATCTTGAAGCTGTTGAATTGTCATTTCATGCTGTCTTGTTATTTTTAAAAGTCTATACTTTCATTATTGTTAGCTGCAATCCTGTCCCCAAGGTCTGAAATTCTATCCTCAGCTTCATTTAAATGGTTTTGCCAGCTTTCAATAGAATTTTTTATTTCTTGGATATCTCTTTGACTTTGTTTCATGCATTCTACTTGTTCATTCAAGGTGTCAATCAGTTTCCCATGTTCTTATACTTTTTAAAAAATCTATGTCTTCTCTAGCTATGCTGAGCAACTTCTTTATTAAGGTTGTCATTTCTGTCTTTACATGAGAAAATATTTCTAATTTGATTTCCTCTGTAGCCTCATGGAATTGTTTTTTTATTTCACTTGCTATCTTTTCAGAAATTTCATGTGTATGACTCTTAAAGTCCTCAATTTCAATGTCTTCTGTACTTGCTCCTGATGGACTAGATGTTTGAGATTTGAATTTTGCTTTTTTGCTTTGTCATTTTCACCTTTCAGGCTAATAGTTGGTCTTTCAGTTCCACTAGTCTCAACTGTCAGTAGTGCATGTTTTAGGGTCCTATTGTGTGGTTGATGTTTGTCCAATTGCTGGGTGCCATAATGAAGAGGAGGGCCAGTCACTCGAATTCTTCCTGTAGGGCCTGTTGAGTGAATCTTATATTCTTCCTAGGCTGACTAGCCTAGGAGTATTGATATATGAAACACTTAATATCTGCTGTTACTATGTCTTCAAGTTGTTCCATGCTACCAGCTCTCCCTGTCTATGGTGTTTGTCTCAGCTGGGACCCTACTGTGTCACTGGCTGTCTCATAAGCCCTTTTAATTTTCTCCAGGTTGTGGGAGGCCTTTTTGACACACTCCTCAACCCACCTGATGTTCTCTGTATGGAAGAAGGACTCACCCACACTCTTACCAGGCTTGCCACAGTCCTACAGCTGGAGGGGACGTCACTACTGCTCTGGTTTACCCACTGAAGACCTCTATTTTAGAGGCAAACTCACCACACTGATGGAAGCCTCATGAAGTCCTCTGTTTGGATGAGGAGTTAGTCTCCCATCAACCCAGGAAGGTTAATCCACTGCAGTCCAAGGTTCTGGAAGGAGTAGGGACCGCAAAAGATCCATAGGAGTTCTAGGTCCTGGAGGTTGGGGGGAGGCAGGCACAGAGTGGCTGCCTTCTGAGGTGGAGGTCTGGGGTCTGAGGTGGGAGGGTTGTACATTATTTTTGAAGGATGAATGAGTGTGATTATTTGTATTGGTTAAGTGCTACCAGTGGTGACAGGTGAAATGGAGTGATTCCCAGGATGTATGGGTAACACAAATAATCCATATGGTAAGACATCAAAGAGTAAATTAAACACTGTTCCATTCTTATACACTCTAGAGGATTGTGTTCAAAAAAGTTAAACGTTTATCACTAGAGGTGGCAGCAGAAGCTCTGAACTCAGTCCTGGAAAGAAACTTTGCCCATTCCTTGCCCTGGCAAGACAGGAAAGTTGGACCTGAGGCTGAGTACATCATATCTTGGGTTCAGGTTCTAGTTCCACTATCTCTGTGACCTACTACCAGTTACTGATCTCTCTGAGCCTCAGTTTCCTCAGTGGTATCAGGAGTATGATATGAATATTTATTACAAAGGATGGCTGTGAGGACCGAGCAAGGGAATCAAATAAAGCACCTCACATGGTGCCTGGCATATGTTACATATTCAGAACTCTTCCTGTGCACCATGGCTGATGTCTGAAATATTTACTCAGTGGTGGGGGACCAATAGGGACCAGTCTGAAATGTCACTGCCTGGATGTCTCTGCTGTACCACATGCTAGACTTCCGGTAGCTGGATGCTAGGAAGCCCAAAGGAACTGGCTTGCAGAGCCAGACCGCTTTTGGGAGTGTAGAGGCAGCTGCAATTAATCTGGTATGGGAGCACTTCAGGATATTAATAACTTGCATGGCCATACCCCTGGGTGTCAGGCCTGGCTGTTTTTCTGGTGATTATTTTTGTAGAGGAGCATTCTTCTGGAGGCATGAATTTGCTTATCACATTAAATAACTTCTTTATGCTGATGACTCACAAATTTCCTTCTCTACCGCCTTCTGCTCTACGGACTTCTTGACATCTTGACTTGAATGTCTTAAGGACAGACCAGGATGAACATTTCCAAAGCAGAATCCCTGGTCTCCTCCACAGCTTTCCCCCTCCACAGCTTTCCTGATCCTCTACTTGTCCTTCCCAGCTCCCTGAATTGCAACAGGTGAGCATCGGTGTCACCGTCTCTCTGCACAGAGGGGGTGTGGCAAGAGAGTAAAGGACATGTGGTGCCTCATGAATGCAGCCATCAGCAATTGAAGGTGAAATTGCAGTCTATGATGTGTGCAGAATCAAGTGCAGTGGAGCCAGACAAAACCAGACTCAATCCCATCTTCGTCATCTGCTGGCAGTGGCCTTGAGGGAGCCATCAAGTGTTTATGACCAAACCATTTCCTTGTCTGATGAGAATGATAACATTTCAGGATACTTGTAGCATGAAGGTCCCAGAACTCAGTAGGCACATAAGATGGTGCACTTCTATTTGTTATTGGCACTATATTCATTACTAATGTCACTCAGACAAAAGGTCAGGCATTTTCAGGATGGGCCAGCCGGCCAGGAGGTCAGAACTCTTGTGTTTGTGACTCCCTCACATTGAACTTGATTGTCCTGTGTTTGATCAGAGCATCCTTTGCATGTGCATTCCCTGAGACCACTTTCTAATGTTTTAATTTCCTCACCTTTGAGGTGGAACAGATACTCTATAACAGATATAAGGCTGACATGTTTGGAGAGTTAAAATTGATCCAAGTTTTGGAGATAGGCAAAAGGTGATTGTTAGGAACTGAGTGTTTTTAATCTCCTTAAAATACATATGTTAAATTCCTAGACTTTGAAGTGATGGGGTTTGGAGACGGGGCTTTTGGGAGGTTATTAGAGTTGGACGAAGTCACGAGGTTGGGGCCCTCATCATTATTTGTGCCTTCGAAGAAGAGTTGCTACGGTACTTTCAGAAAGAAGAGGTTGTGTGAACACACCAGTGAGATGATGGTGGGCTGCACCCTAAGAATGAGGCTTCAGAATGAGACCTGTGTGGCTGATATTTTGGTCTTGGATTTCCAACTCTAGAACCGAGGAATAAATTTCTACTGTATAAGCCATATAGTTCCTGATAACTTGCTAAGACAGCCTGAGCTGATTGGGACAGTGCCCCAAAGTATTCTTTCAGTGTAGAGCTACCTGTTTCCACAAAGGCTGTCCCATCTGGGACTCTCTAAATTTAGAGGATTATATTTTTGTTTAACATCCTATTTGCTAATGAATAATCAATTTGACAATTCTGTAAATGTAGAAATCAGCTTGTAGAAAACTGATAATAAAACAATTTACATTTGTTGAGCGCAAATACTTCCAATTCATAAGGCAGGTCACCACAAAGTTTATAATTTATTGCCTAGTAGAACATTTTCCAGTTTGGAAACTACAGATTAGCAAATTTCATTCAGCTATCCATGCCCATCTGACTCATTTCTCCTTCGAGCCAATGTTGGTAACTCATTGGATCTCTCATTCATTAATGAGTTGCGTGGAATATTTGACATGTGTTCATTTTGTATTTACAGAAGAATCATTTTTAATTTTTTTGAGAATTATAGTTTAATAGAAGCATTGATGGATTAGTACTTGGAGAAGACTCAGTCTCTAGCTGAAGTGTGTTATTTCATAGACTAGTTTCACAGGAAGAGTGCTTATAAGGTTACAGATTGCCTCTCAAATAGTCTATCCTTCCACGTTATACTTTCATGTCTTTTATGTACTTTTGTCTCTTTTGGAATGTTCTTTTGGGGAGGAAAGTATCAAAATCTGGTTCATTCAAGAATCTTTTCAAATAGGCAATGATATATGTCAGTTGTTTGTTTTGATTTTTGAAAAAATAACTTTTTGACCAGTCTCAGGACACATGAGCTGTTTTAGACTGAGAGTCCTGAAATAGGACCTGCAGTCACTGACATTCTGCTAAACCAAATAGTGCTTGGTGACATGGTAAATTATGATGATTTTAGGTTTTACCCTTTCTTGTTCTTGTGTCAATGCTGAACTAAATTTGTAGATTTCTCCTGCATGTCAGAAAAAAATAAATTTGAAAAATTAAGATGGAACAGTCAATTTTCTAATGCTGAATTTCAGGTGTAGGATATTGGAGCTCCCTGGAGTTGAAATATTGGTAGAAGGATATTTATTAACCCTGTGTAAATATTGCTATTTTCTTTGCACAAATCTAACTGCAGTGAGTTTTGGTGGCTAATGAGAAGCTAAATTCTCTCATTCCCAGGCTGTTTTGCACCAGCACATGAACAACACCACTACCCAGGTTTGGGGGTGCTGCCAGAGTACAGTGAACCCTTGACCTATGAACTTAATTTGTTCATGAGGACTGGTTGTAATTCAAATTGGTTGTGAGTCAAGACTATTTTTTTCCATAAGAAATAATGGAAATACCCATCATGCATCCTGAACCTCCCTTGTCTAACCTTTTCATAATAAAAGAGGATTTTACAATGTATGTAATTTACCAGAAGCACCAATAATTTTCCTAGTGTACTCACCAAAAGGTTATAAAATGTGCCTAGTTTACTAGAAACAACAATTTCATACCATATTTATCATTGGAATTGACATCTTTGACTTGCAGGAAGGAAGGATGAAATGGAAGAAGTTATTGTTTGGAAGGAGAGTCCTCTTTCGTAAAAAAATCAGGAATGTGTCTCTCCAGTGTTCTTTCCTTGGGACAGTCTGTAATGCACTAGAAGCTGATTCTGGTTCATTAGGTCTCAACCTCTTCAGAACTAAAAACTGAACTAAGGTTCTCTGTTTCTGTCTTTTGTTTCATACTGTTCTGTAGCATGAGATGGCACTATCACTAAGCAAATGAATGTAACAGTTGACTTTTTCTCTGTCTGAGTGAGTCTTCTCTATAAATGTTTGTGGCTCTGCCCAGTTTTTCAGAATTTCCTTTATTTCTGAAGAACTTTACTGCACTGATTGTTGGTATTCTCCCTCCTCTTTAGAAAGTGCCTCAGCTGCCATTCTCTATTGCCCAGCAAGGAGTTGCTGGAGTGCCTCTGTAGCCAGTTCCTGTGAGAGTCCCTGCACCAGTTCCTCAGCATCACCATCGTCTACCTGCAAGCCTGTGGACTCTACTGTAGTAACAGTGTCATCAACCACGGGGTCAACTGAAGGCTCAGCCTCCTTGACACAGCCTTCAATGCCTCTCTCCTGTATAATTTTAGGCCACAATTTCTTCTAGGCAGATCTCAGTGTCCTTAGAGAGTCTTTGACCCAGGATTTCTCAATTAACTCACACAGGAAGGGATGTTGTAATGTTCCTTTGAGAACTTTTCAGGGGTTAAGTCTGTATCTGAGACCAGCTGGAAGCACTTCAAGGGCACTTCCTCGACACGCAGATTCTTAAAGTTAGCTATAACCTACTGGTCCATAGGCTGCAGTAAAGGGTTGTATTAGGTTTGGAAAACTTGGCTGAGAGCCATGGCAATTCTTCAGCCAGTTCTTCTTGCAAATCTCGTGGGTGAACAGGAGCATTGTCCATGATGAGGAGAGCCTTGGGTGGTAAACCTTTATCCTCTAGATAATTCTTAACAGTAGGACAGAAAGCTGCCCTGATTCACTCAAGAAAAAGTACTCTAGTTACCCAGGCTTTTGCAATAGATCTCCAATGATCTCTAGCCTATTCTTCATGACTTTATATTTCTGAACACTCTAGGGGTCTCAGAATGATAAACAAAGAGAAGCTTTATCTTGAGGTCGCCATTTGCATTGGCACAAAGAAATAAGGTTAACCTATCCTTCCAAGTCTTATGGTCTGACTTTTTCTTCTCTTCCTGGGTTATGTATGTTCTCCTGGGCATTTTCTTCCAGAAAAGACCAGTTTAATCACAGTTGAAAACTCAATGAAAGCAAAAGCCATGTCTCTGTGTCATTGCTTAAAAGTGGTGAATGTAATTTTCAGCAGCCCTTTTATCAGCACTGGCTGTTTCACCACGCATAGTGGTAAAACCCCAATTCTCACTTTAAAATTGTGAAACCACCCCTTACTTACACAAAATGTTTCACCATTATCACTCATTGATGGATCATCCTTCACAAGATCTGTATTTATAGCCCTAGCCTTTTTTGCAAGTTATAGACTCAGGCTATAACTTGCATGTGCATTTCATTTATCCACACTAACAATAAATAGTCTTTTTACCTCATCTAACACGGTTGATCATGAATTACTAATGTGAGTAACACCTTTATCAACACTAGCTTCTTTATAGAATCTTTTCTCTGTAAGTTTGTCAAAGTAGTGGATTTTGACATGCAGTATGTATTAGCAAGATCAGTCAAACGATTACTCCTCTCATATTTTCCCACAATTTCCTTATATTTTTAAAATTGTGATTGCTTTCTTTACCTTTCCTTCCTTTCTTAGATTTTTTTTCTAGCTTTCATAAGATCATTTTGATGCAGTAATCATAGCAATTATGAAAACACATCCTCAAACATGCATTTGGGCTCAGCCAGATGCTTACGCATGCTTACATGTGCTTTTCTGGCATTAGTCTTTTTTCACAACCACACAAGTGGCTGGCATTTGGGTTGTAACTCAAGACTTTGGTCAAAAGTTAAATCTACAATTCTGATTATAACCCAAGTTGTTTATATGTGCTGGCTATAACTCGGGGTCCACCGTAACAGCCACAGGAATGACAAGGAGCAGTGGAAATACATTCCCTCCAATAGTGCTTCTCCTTTTTGGAAGTCTAGAAGACACAAACCACAAGCAAATAATTGAAATAATGAGCATCCAAGGGTTGGGGAACGTGACCCACTCTCTCAGGCTCAGCACTTATCATATTTTTCTGCCATCATTATGCCCCCTTTTCTTTCACACAACTATGTTACTATATTTGTGCCTACTACCTATATAGCACCAGACTGGCTAGTATTGTCAATACTCTGATCTTTGGTGAATAATAAAGACAAACCCCATCAACACTCAAGGATTCCTACACCAAGGGATATTAGGAATACATGGGAAGAAAGGGGGAGATGTAGATAGGAAGGTACAGACTTGCAGTTATGGAGGATAAGTCTAAAGATCTATAATACATAGAAGGAAAAATACAGTTAATAATGCTGTATATTGAAAATTTGCCTGGAGCACAGAATTGAAGTGCTGTTATCACCCCTTCCCCTTAAAAAACCATGGAAAATGGTACATTAAATTTATTGTATATATGTGATTTTGAATATAGTGTACATATTCATTCTGTATATGTGTATCAAAGCATCGTGTGTACATGTGATGATTAATATTGGCTGTTAACCTAATTGGATTAAGAGAGGTCCAGAAAGGTTTACTTTGGCTTTTTCCCTTGTTCTCTGATTCCTGGATGCCATTGTTTCAGAAAAACTCATAACAAACCATATAGAAGACTCTCCACCAAGGAATCTGGAAAGCAACTTCGTTGTTAATGCCAGTGGACTGGGGGACCAAATTAGAGTCCAAATCACCAGCCATGAATCAGCTTAGAGTTCAACTTAGTTGCATTTTGCAAGCAGGAAGTACAAGGCTGATGGCAGTTTGCTACATGATTGGTTACATGCACTGAATCCTATGTTGTCAAACAAGCTAGTTCTAGCTAGATTTACTTAAAAGAAACAGTTTATCATAAGGTAGGAACATCCTGGGAAGGAGGGAGGGGTTTTGAGCAGAGCAGGTAGAGTTCAGTGTGTCCTTGACTGGGCCAGTCTGTCCCAGACTTCTAAGTCCTTGAAGCAAGTTGGAAAAACTATATATATATTTTCTAAGTAGGAACAACACAAGCATTATAGCTGGACACAGTCAAGTTGGCCTACAATGTTATCTGGGAGAAGCAGCTAACATGGACAGTCCAGGCTAACTGAGCTTAGCAAGCTGACTATGGGGTAGGCAGCATGAGCATAGTCACAAGCCACTAACTGACTTTTAACGTGCTCTAAACTGTCTGTAAGTGTGCTATTCTATAACTACACCCTTACACCTGTAGGTAAGTAGCCTTTTTTTGTTGTGTCCTTCTACTTTGATGTGTCTGCCTCACCAAGATGAGCCTAAAGCAAGGTCACAAGTTAACCATTTAAACTGACATCACCTGGGTTTTGTTCCAATAATAGAAAGGTGACTAACACAGAACCTTAAATTCATGAAAAGAATTTTCAAATTGTGCATAATTGGGAGGCAAAATAAATATAAAGATATGTACCAGTCAGGGAACAGAGATCCATCAACTGCATGTATTATTGAGCAAGGGAGAGGCCATTGTGTGCTGATACCGTTAAAAAGAGAGTCATGGAGGTGGCAGGGCATGAGCAAGGCAAAGAAGAATGGAGAGAGGATAGTTCTGGATGTCATCCAGGGGAGGAACAGCCTTTTATTCAGCAAACACTTTTAGAATGTGTATGATGCACTAGGAATGGTCTCTGTCCTTTACAAACACTAACCCGTTTAGTCCCATAGTAGCTCTGTAAGGTAGGTGCTAGTGTTATCACGTCCTCTTTTACAGAAGAAGCACAGGGAGGCCTGCTCAGGTCACATGCTGGCTGTAAGAGGAAGCATTTGTACCTGGGGAGGAAGGCACCAGTGATGTGCTTTTAACTGCTTGTTCTGCTGCCTCGTCTGCATCAGGCCAAGCGCTGCATTTGGAAAGGGATGGAGTTCCAGGGAGTCAGAGCAGCCACTGGCTTGTTGAGATGATGGTGAATTCACCAGGTGCCATTTATGTGTGCAGACTGGGGGTGGTTTTGAGAGCTGCAGCTGGAGTTACAGATTCAGATGAAGGCAGAGGCACAGATGAAGCAAAGAATAGCTGTAGGAAGAGCAAATCTCAGTTTCTCAGCAAATGAGACCCTGATTAAATTCTACCTACTTAACAGTCCTTAGGCAGGAAAGAGCTTTTAATGCTATGTCCCTAACAGAGACAGCAAATCAGAGGAATGGAGTAGGCAAAGATATTTGCAGTGATAAAATACACCCACAAAGAAACACAGGTCACCACTGTATCATCTTGCATAAAGCCCTCAGCAGAAGCACAGGCACCAGGAAGCATCAAGGGAAAGGTTATCTTTCAGCGGCAGCAACATTTGTGTTTGGAGGTTTTTCACTGTGCTTTGAGAGCAGAACCTGACGTTGAAGAACATAGTTTCAGATTCTGGGGCAGTTTTTCAAGCTTGCTGCAAACCATATTGTTAAAAGAGTTTTGAACTGTTTCTGTCTATTCTGATTAACAGTTCAAAACCTGATTTTTGAATTATGCATCATGTTTAAATAACTTATCAATATGAACAAAAGTGATGTGAAACTGCCATAATTAGAAAAGCTTACTTAAAGCTTGTAGACAAATATCCTTAATTAAGTAATATTTCCTGCCATAGATGGTGTTTCTGGGAACTCATGAGGAATTGGTTCAAGAGGGACCAAAGAAACCTATGTAGCCTCCTGATTTCAGATCCCTTGAAAAGAGTTGAAAAGGCAGGAGTCCTCAAAGGTCTGCCATCTACATGATTAATTTTTTAAAAAGTGATAAAATTTAGAGCAGTATGATACACTCAATTTTCAATTGCTTGCTAAAGGACTGACAGAAATACTGAGTATAATATGTAAGTAATCAAAGCAACAGAACAAATAATCTCCCACAGTCAGGAAAACAAGGTTAAAAGAATGGTCTTGTAGTCCAAGCCATGTGAAGTGTGACTGGTTGTGTATTGTCTGTTGCTTCTAGACTTAATCTAGGAACTGGATTTATTCTGCAGTCCTCAAAAGCAAAGAAGAGGTGTAAGGTAGATAAGAGGATCAGTGCACTAATAAGCATTTTTAGAAACATTTGTTTGTCACTGACTTTGTATCTACAGTTCCAAAACAAAGACTTCCTTGTTCTTGTTTCCTAAAAAGCTCAGTCAGGCTGAAGAGACAGAAATTAGAGGAAAAGTAATGGGAAGGGAAAGAAACCCATCCCTTGGTGTCGTGTCTGGAAGCAGAGCAGAGGGACAATGCCATTCAGGGTCCAGACTGGGGCATATGCAGAGTTGGAAGAGACTCTGCCTTGTGTTAGGGGCCCACAAGGGGGGAGTGGATAAGGCACTGAGCCCAGTTTAAAGCAAAATGCACCAATGCTGGTGAACATAGGTATCAATTAACAGACTAAGTTATTTTAAATCATGGAGGATTAGAAAGACTGGCTTGGCAATCAGCGGGACCAAAGTAGGACAGTTGGAAAGATAAAGTCAAGACAAGGCCACCTTACCTTACTAATTTGTGTGGATATGCAGCATGTACCTTCCCCGTTAGATACTTGTCACACTGCCATTGGATCCTCTCTTCCATATCTTTGAAAACCTGTAATTCTTTCTGCTGCACTGAGACACTCACCAAAGGTGCGCAGATTTCTGACACATCACCTTAATCTCTTGTTCTTCTTCTTCCTTGGTATTCTCTGTGTGTGCACATGCATGTTCAAATTTCACCTTTTTATAAGCACTCCAATTTTACTGGATTATGGGCCAACATATTCCAATATGATCTCAGATAAGATTAACTAATTTCAACTGCAATGACTCTATTTCCAAACAAGGTCTCCTTCTAACATATTAGAAGTTAGGATTTAAACATGTGAATTTTGTGGTGCCATCAAACTAACCTACCAGCTAAATAAATTGTTCTGTTCATAAAATTTACTCAAAAAGAAGTTAGTTAAAAAAAATGTTACCGAGTAAGTTTACTTTCTAGTCAACAGGAATAGAAAAGTCTATTCAAGCACTGAAATTTAAAGTCCTTGGTTCAGATCTAAGCCACTCACTATTAGTGGCCATACTTTACTCTTGAAACAAGCAAACCAACAAATATGCAGAGAAGCAAAAAGAAAAGCCACAACCTAAATACCTCTTAAGAAGGATTGTTGTCTAAACAACATAGGTAGATGAATAATGTACTTCATATCTTCTACCCAAGGGCTGACTTTCAAGTGCTTGAGTAACCAGTGAACCTACACTGTAATGAGTATGCATACATGTGTATCCTAGAATTATGAATTTGTAAATTTAAAAATATTCTTTTATTTTTTGGTACTGGAGATTGAACTCATGACCTTGCGCTTGCCAGACAGGTATTTATGCCACACAGCTAAATCCTTGGCCCCTTAAAAATATTCTTTATAGTTTGTTCAAATACTTTACTTTTTACCATTTAAGACTATACTGCTCTTCTGGCTTTAATAGACTAACAGATTTTATTTTCTAGTGTCTTTTACCCTATCCAGTACTACCTTCTAGTCTTTGATGATTTTCAGCACCAGTTAGATACCTTTCTTCTACCAAATGCTAATGGTTGCTGTGGGTCTTTCTGTCTATCTCTTCCTCCTACACCCTGTTCCAGCCCACATCCCTTCTGTTTTCCACCACCTTATTCTTGGTAGACTTTTCCTTTGAATTCTGAGTGAGATACTAAATCCTCAAATGCCTTGTCTGTATTGTGGGCTATGTTTTGTGACTTTTTCTAGTGTTTCTCTCATGCCTTGAAGGTGTATAAATGAGAGAGGGGCTTAAACCTATCCCTTGAATCTGTCTCAATTTCAACTCAGTATTGAGGATAATCAGCCCTCAACAGGTCCTTAATTAGAAGTAGTTTCTTGCTCAAAACTGATCATTCCTCAAGCGAAATACCATGGTTGGAGAAGCATGATTAGGTTAGCCACTGGGGTATCTTTGAGGGAACTTAGAAGACCAAGAATTGCAACTATAATGCAATAAAACTTGGACTGAATAAGAAAATGATAGCTAAAAGAAATATCATATGTCAGGAGACTGAATATCTTAATACTAAATGAACTTGGAGTCATAAGGAAATGAAGAAAGATGTAGATGTACGTGATTATGAAACCATTAATGTCAAAATTTGTCAGGCACATCTATTTTGAAGGAAACTGAAAGGCTTTAAAAACATTTATCAAAATACGAAGGATTCAAAAGTAAGCAAATTAATCATGGAACAAAACAGTGGAGCAAATAAATAAAAAGGAAATGAAATAATGAATATAAGTCAGATATCAATGTAATGAGTAGTGAAGAGTAACAAAGCCCAAAGTATTAAGTCAAAAGAGATCTTTGACAAGTGACTTTAAGAGAAAAGGAAACATGGAAAAGATGTAAAATACAGGGTATAAGACAAAGCAACTACAGATTCAGTGGGGTTAAAAATAATGTGATAGTGGGTCACATGTGTTTGGAAAACAAGATAGTGTCAATTAATTTCCAGAAAAAAAATCAGATGCCCAAAGAGATGTAAGATGTAGTAGAGAGATAGATATTCCAATAAGTACTAAAGAAACTTCTCCTTTAAGCCGTCTCACTGTTAGTCCCATCCCGTGATTCAGCCTTCTCTTAGGTATGGAAGACTGATGTAGGTGACTTCCTGTACCAGAGCCAGGGTGGGTCCCAACTACTAGAGTGCTACCTTAGCAGGATGAGCCAAGATTCTAGATTCATGTGAAAGTCTAGCATATTTGGATGCTTGAAGAACTTCACATTGTTAAAGCTCTGGCTTGAGACATTAAATATTAGAATATCCTATAAAACTACTATCATAAAAATATGGCATATAATCAAGAAAGATATAAGGACATGTAATACAATGAAAAGCAGAGAGCAAGCTTCATGAATATATTGGGTTTTGTATACAGTAAAAGTGGAGCCAAAAAATCAGTGGGGTTTAGTAGGTCGGATGGGAAAAAACCAGTTAAGTCTATGGAAAAAAATAAAACTGTGCTTTAGAAATACTGCCAATAGTGGGTATTAAAGGGATTACAAATGTAGACTTTGTTTTGACAAAGGAAGAATTTTTAAGAAAAACAAAGCCTTGAATGACCACCCCCAGCTAATAAAAGGATAAATTTGGCAACAAATTTAGATTTAGTACTATAGACAAAATTAATAGAAGGCATAATGAGATAAAAGACTTGTAATATCTAAAACTGACAAGGAATTAATATCTGAACTGCATAAAATAGCTACAACGAAATAATGATGGGTAGAGTGTATAAATAGAGTCATTTACCAGAAGAGGAAGTGCAAAAGGCCATGAAGCATATGGAAGGTTTTACAAGTCATCAGTAGTCAGGTAAATGCAACCCCTAAGAATAAGCTATATCACTTTGCCCATTTACGTTTGGAAAAGACAAGGGGCTGGAAATGCCAGAAGCTGGTAAGGAGAATGCGAAGATAGAGGAGAGCTCAGGAGCCTCTGGAGTGCAGTTTGGCCCTTAGGAAAAGAAGAATCTGCACAGATATAAGGGAGACACAGCTGGAGGTGATTTCTGAGACTCTGTAGTGTCCACAGGTGAAGCAGCTGCAGTGGGTCAGTGGCCGGGTGAGGCATGGGGCTTTCATGTCCACTTCATACAGATTAGAGTCACGTTTGCCAACTTGCATAATCCATAGAGGCACAGGGATAAGTGAAAAGAGGCACAAGGAATGGAAGGAGACATGCAGCACAAGGCAGTGTATATAAATTAAAGACATGTGCTTGCAAGGCTGTTTTGTAAGACTGCAAACAACCGAAAAGGCACACATTGCATATCCTAGTATGCTCGCCTCCAGGGAGGAGGTGGTTAGGTCCTGGGGAATGCAAATTAAAAAAAGAAAAACACCTGTCTTACAGTAGAAGCAGGCTACTTAATTAGGTTTGGAGGGAAGAATATTTGATGTGACGCTCTCAGGCTGTCAATTAGAAAACACCAGGCGAGGTGTTTGGATGTGTCACCTCCCAGGGCTCAGCGTGTCTGATGCTGGAAATAGAACATAGAGCTGAAATCCATGCCTCCCACGGATGGGGTCAGAGGTCTAGATGAGGGGCTTTTAATTGGACATGAAGTCAGGAGCTTGTAGCAAGACACACAGGATGTGTGTTTAGCCTCTGTGACGCATTTTGAAGCGAAAGAGAGAAGGAACAATGCCACTCTCACATTTTGTGATTCAGCGCTGGGGAAGGGTGACTAGACCTGCTTTTTCATAGTCACAGCTATGTCAGTCACCACTTGTGCGCCTAGATGCCCTTGAGCTTCAAGGGACAGATTTCTAGAACCCTCTGCAATATCTTAAGGCCGTGCTGAGAACACACATGCCTGCTCTTTCAGACAGATTTTAAAAGCCAGTCCTGCCCACTCATGACTTTCCCCTTGGTAAGTGGGAGTCTCTAGTCTTGCTGCTTCTTTCTGGCTCGTGTGCCATTTCTCCTGTCCCTTATGGCCTACATGGTAGAGATCCATAGGTAAAGTACATAGGTGGTTCAGGGTCACTAGGGTGGGACATACTGACACTTAATTTACCAGTCATCTTGGTCAGTGTGTCTCTCCAAGACCCCAGCCCTTCTCAAACAGTCATTGATGCCTTTCACCACATACCAGGGTGCCAGGCTATGGTAGATTTGGACTCATTTCTCTACGCAGTGAGGTCTAGAGCTGGGCCAACAACCTGGCAGCCTCCCTGTTTTAAAGGTGCACTGGATCCTTGATCCTCACCCACATGTCAGGTGCATACCATGCAGTTCCTGGATGGTGGACTTTTAATTAAAAAACCCAGTGGGTCCCTGCCTCTCTCTTCCTGATTAGTACTGCTGCTCCTTTTTAGGGACAGAGATTATTTGTTCTCTTTCAGAGCACCTCAAAAGTGATAGGTATTGGGATATAATACTCAGCGCACACAGAGATGGAACTTGCTCTCAGGGAGCTTACAGTTTAGGCAAGAGGACAGAAAAGAATCTATGACCAAGGCAAGTTCTATGACAAGACTTGTGTTAAAATGTAGCCTCTGTTTATTTCAGCAGGTGTGGTAAGCTGTTCGAATAAAGAAATGATTGTTGTGAAGTAAGACATTTATACAGTTGGCCCTTCCTAGCTCTCTACTCTTCAGGTATAGGTGCCTCATCCATGGATCCAACCAATAAGAGATTAAAAAAAATTAGGGAAAAACTGTGTCTGAACTGAATATGTACAGTGATTTTTCCTGTCATTATTCCCTAAAATAATACATTATAGCAGCTATTTATATAATATTTATATTGCACTAAATTCTATAAGTGATCTACAGGTGATTTAAGGTGTGCTGGAGGATTGCATAGGTTATGTGCAAATGCTATATCATTTTATACAGAGTGAATATCTATAGTCACTGTCCTGTCACTTGGATAAAATATCTGATATCTGCAATTTAAAGGAGGAAAGGTTTATTTTGACTCTTGATTTCAGAGGGTTAAGTCCATGGATGTTTGGTTCCACAGCAGAAGGGCATGTTGGAGGAAAGCTGTTTAACTCATGCCTGCCATGAATCACCAAAGGAGAACAGAACCTTGGGATATAAATACACCCTTCTAGATCATGCCCCTATGGACTTACTCTTCCATCCAGGCCCCACCTCCTAACAGCATGCTTAGCTATGAACTAATCAGTGGGTTAACCCACTGGACATAGTGCCCATCATGGTAATCATCACCCCAAAGCCCTGCTTTTGAACATACAAGACTTTGGGGAGAGAGCCTAGCTCTAAACCACAACAAAGGCACTTGAGCATCCACAGATTTTGATATCCTCAGGAGATATCCTAGAACCAGTGCCCACAGATACCAAGGGATAACTGTATGTGCAGATCCCTAGGACTGGGAGACAGAGCCAACCAGCAGAGCCACCTGAAAAAGAAGCAGGATCAGTCAGGAGGCAGGGCGTAATGAAGGCAGAGCAAGAGACAGGGTCTTTTTGGTGTTTTTAAGATGAGGAAGGATGGGCTGAAGATATTGGTCACCTTTTTGTTGCTAGGGCAAAATACCTGACACCAGCACTTTTAAGGAGGAGAGATTTATTGTGGCTTGTGGTTTCAGAGTGTTCAGTCCATGGTTAATTGGCTCCAAGACAGAAAGGGGTGATTAAGGGAAGTTGCTCAACTCATGGGATCTAGGAAACAGAGAGCAGAGGAAGAGCCAGAAAGGAAGGGCCCAGGGACCAGATATAGTCATTATCTTAGGGTCACCTCCCCATGGCCCACTTCCTCCACCCTCATAGCCCATTCAGCTGTGCAGCCCAGTCACTTCTAGGAATATCTTACTCCAGGTAAGTTGATAATCAAGATGGACCTGCACGCAAAGTTTAAGAGTGGCTGGTTTGAGTAATTTTGGTAGGGTCTACACTAGGGATGATTTCTCAGACTTGGCATTGGGGCGATTTAGGGCAGACAGAATATTGGCTTGGCTTATGAGAGTTTGATAAAGGACACAAAATCCTCTGGATCTTTTGGCTTCTACATTAAAAATGTGCTTACAAGGGGAGTTATTTGCTATCTGTAGGAATTAGCTAGCCCTGGGGGTACCATTATCTCCAGAATCAGGACCCCTAATGCCAGAGCATACAAGAACATAGAAGATAAGAAAGTATAGTCAGTTTAGTAAGAAATTAGGTTCTTTGAGAGTCTATAAAAATGAACCTGAGGTGTTAGGGATGAGTTCCTGTAAGTATTGATGAGTAAAGTGATGACTAGACTTTAAGTAGCAGCTAATTAGAAAGAGTTAAAGAAACACGCCATTCAGAGGAAGTGATATGCAAATGTCCTGGGGCAGAAGAAAATCCAACATGATTGAGGAGCAGACAGGAATGACTTGAGAAAGAGGTAGTGGACTTGGATGACAAACAAGGATAGGCCCTGCAGGAACTGATGGGCAATGTTAAGGACTACAATAGTATTCTGAGAGTGGTGGCCAACCATAGAAGGATTTTGGACTGGAAATGATCAAGAATCTACTTGGCTGTGCTTGGTTGAGTTCTGATATCTCACCAAGGTGTAAGCAGAGTCTTTCTCTGTGGAATGGATCCCTCTATTTGCTTACCTTCACATTTCAGAGTTCAAGTGTCACTGGAAAGACAGCTCCCAGGCCATGTCTGAATTTGCCCCTTTTAGCTGCCCTGAGGCAGATCCTGTAAGCCAGGACTATCTGTGACCCCATCCTGCAAGACTGGTCTTCAGCTCTCAGTCCAGGAGGTTGTGGCCCCAGCTGGAGAATAAGACTTGGGGTGAGGGTACAGTGAGGGTGGTGGGGGTGAGGTGGGGTGGTGGGTGATCTTAGCCAAGTTTGCATCAAGTTACAGGACTTCCTGGAAAGCTCTCCTGCTGGGAAGTACTCTCCTCCTGAGACCACCCAGCTTATAAATGAGAGATTGCTATGCAGAGCTGAAGTGAGGCTTGTGCTTTCTGTTAAGAATGCACAAATAACAAGTGAGCAAGGCTTTAATGCAATTAGACGCAAAACATGATTTGGAGCAATTAGGTGTAAGGCAAATAGCCCTGCATGTCCAATTGTGAAGTTGGGAGAGTATAAATCCCAATCATCTTGAGCTTCACTTCTCTTCCTCAGAGCCCCATGTTTAAAATACAAGAAGAACTTGATCTCTTCCATCTGCTTCAGTTGCCTCCCCAACATGAATGGTTGTATTTTCTTCCTTTCTGAGCACTACTAGATTACTTGATTTGGTCTAAGCTTTGAAGGGTAAGAAGGGGGAAAGGGAGGGTGAGGGAAAGGCCAGGCTGCTGGGAGGTCGGTCAGCTGAGGCTGAGTAGACTTGGGTGATGGGAGTGGGGAGGTTTCTTGCCCCTTGCAGCTTTGGCAGGTGACTGTGATCTCCTCAGGGCTGGCTGCGCTGCAGAGGAGCAGGTCCCTGGTGGGAGGTGGGGCATCTACTGGGGGGCTCTGGCTGCATTAAACGGAAAGCAGCATGTACCTGAACCACACAGTGAAAGGGACACAGGGCTTGGAGACAGAGCCCCTGCGTTTGGAGCCCTATTCAGCTGCATTCCGGCTGTCTGATTTTGGAAAAAAAAATTCAGTCTTTTCTCAGGTATAGAAGAAGGCTGATCTACATGATGTCCTTCACAGGTGCAGGTGCCCCCTTAGCGAGAGGAGTGAAAGATCCCCAAACCAGTGCTGCTCCCCACCTCCACACCGAAGTGCTGCTCCACACCGAAGTCTAACATCTCCGGCTGCTTTAAAGTCTGAACCTCGCTTTGTTAAAGCTCTGGCTCGAGGCGTTAAATGTTCTCATTAAAATGCAAATTCATTCTCCACACAGCTGCCCCAGTTGTTTTCCTTGGGTTGTCGTTTATTTTCTTTCTGTCTTTAGAAAGTTTGACAATAATGAAGCCTGGACTCTTCACCTGGCATCTCTGGCATCCAGGGACAGTGTCTATCAACTCCCAAGGCTGCCTCAGAGACGCAGGACCGAGGCAGTACAGGACAGCTGCTCTCTCCTCCTTCAAAAGCACTCAGGCTTGAGACAGTGGCTGGATCTCTGGGACCCTCAATTTCCTTCTTCATAGAGGAAGGAATAATGGGGTACTCTTTCATTATAATAATAATAAGGGTGCTTCATTGTGTTATTTATTTTCAGCTGTCACGATGGCAAGTTAAATTTCATTTTCACCAAGAAGTCTATTTCTTCCCTCTTTTGTGTCTTGCTCAATCCTTTTCTCTCATACAAGTTTTTTTCTTCATCTTTTTCCTCCTGAAATCTTCGAGATCCTATTGAAATATCACCATATCCACGAAAACTGTCTTGAATGTTTTGGACAGTTAATTACTCCTGTTTCCTCTTGGTCCCTTCCTTGTGTTTCTCTCAAGATTGCATTTTATTTTGTTCTATCTAACAATGATTTACATAGATGCCTCCACCCTCCTCCATGTACTCCAGGTCTCAGCCAGTCGGCTCTGAACTCTACCAGGGCAAGAGTGTGGCATCTTTCTTCTTGAATAATTCTGTCAGTTCAGTTGAGCTCAATAAACATTTAATGAGTAGGCTAATGAGCGAATGCATGCTGGAGTTACCCAAATGCAGAGTTCTGTCATTATTATAGATGCTTCTATCAAAGAGCGTAGACATTTGAATTTCCATGTGATTGGTGCTATGGCTGCTAAGGTCTGAGCTTTAAGATTGCAGCTATGGAGGGAAAGGCTTATGTGAATCAGCCCCCACCCACCTCCAAAAACAAAAACAAAAACAAAAGACCAAAGACTTTCCTTCAAAACAAAACAAAACAAAACTTCCCTGATCTTTGTACGGGTTGAGGAATTACCTGAGACATGGTGGTCAAAAATGGTGTTTATCAGAATTAGCAAAACCCTGCAAATCAGCTGCTGCATTTTGTAGCTACAGTTAAGATTCCCAGCAGTGATGATGAGCTTCGAAGAGAGAACACTTTCTGGTGAATTCATGAGGTGGGAGGCTGCAGGGAGAACACATTCAGCAAGCAGCCTGTAGAAACCCAATGGTGGGTTTCAATGATTCCCAATTGGGCTTACACTGTTCTGTGGGAATTTTACTTAAACAACAATCACCAGATTCTCAAGTTTAAATTTACTTTGCTTAACTAATCACATTTTTGAATGGAATAAAGTTGTGAGATGATGAGGGTGAAAGCTGCAGTCTCTTTACTGTAAGGTTGGGGTTTTCCTGTGATTAAAGTGGTACCTGGCTTTCTTCATAGCTAACTCTGGGCAGCAAGGGGAAGACAGGAGCAGAAGCAGCTTTGGGGGAGTCTCTGGGGAAAATGTCCCATTTTCATGGCTCCTGGGACATGGCATCATTAATACGGGGCTCTTGAGATTTTAGTTCTTTTACTCCTTGTTTTTCTTATGTCTTATGCAGTATTGGTAGCTTGTTTTTTTTTTTTTTTTTTTTTTGCCAGCTTAGTGGTTACTTTAAGCAGTCCTGATAGGCTTACACAAAGTCTGCAGAAACGCAACAGAAGTTCTGCCCACTCACTTTCCTGATTTGAAGTCATTGATTGTTCTAGGTTCTTTTTTTTTTCCGTACCAGGAATCGAACTCATGACCTCGCATTTGCCAAGCAGTCACTTGGCACTTATGCTGCTGAGCTAAACACCTGGCCTGTTCTAGGTTTTATTAATCATGGAATTCTTTTTTTGTCTATTTCTAAAATCTGCTCCTTTAGATTCTTACCTAGACTCTCCCTCCTGAGCAGTCATGATTGATTTAACATGCCTTTCTTGGCTCCAATCTATCCTTCCTTCTGTTCAAATGCTGCTTGTACATTTTCCCATCTTCCCAGATTGTGAAAACCAGGCTCAAGAGGGCCAGGCCTAGTGTTCTGCCGGTGAAGGCCCAGGTCGCAGCTCTACCTCCCTGATTACCAAAGAATGGAGGTCAGTCTGTCTTTTTCTTTTCCTCCCGTCAGCAGTCAGCAAGGACCAGTTGCTACAGAAAAGAAAATATTGAAAACTGTGCCAGGCATTTTACATTTGCTAGACTATCCTATTTACCATCCAACATCCTTATAAAGATAGCAAATATATTATGTGCCGTTGTCAGAAATTAAATCACAGGTCAATATAGTCTGACCTCTGCTCACCTGTGCCTATCGTAACCCTCCTTGAGGATTTCTTTCTTTATCAAAAAGATGCAGGGGGCATTAGTTGCAACCACCCAAAATTGCCTGTGGTCAGTCATTTTTTAAAATTTAAAAATGGCAAGTTAATGTAGTTCAGCATACAATATGTCCAGTAAGTTAGTCGCGGTGGTTTAAAGTGTGTGGCACATAACATCAGCGGATAACGGCTTGTGATTATACATCACAGCATACTCCTCATTTCCCTACTTTATTTTCCTTATGTAAAAATGCCAAAAAAGTTTTAGCTTAGCTTTCTATTGTGGGTGCATGACAACAGCTACAGGAACCCAACAAGCAGGCCCAAACACCAGGACACCCTGACAATATAGAATAGTCCAGTCTCTGGTAAAAATTTGGTCCTTTTTTTTTTTTTAAAGAGACCTGTTCTTTTACTTGGTTGGTTACTCTGGGTTAAGAAGACACAGTTGGGACAGGCAATGTCTGCTAGCGGAGCACAGGGGAGAGGGAGAACCTCTGGATTAGTCAGAAGTTTCCAGAACAGTCCTGTGGGCGGGACTAGAAGCAGCTGTGTCTGGACAGCTGAAGAAAGCTCTGTGTAGAGACAGACTGACTGAGAAGGTGAGCTGGACCACGCATTTCCCTTTCTGCTGGTTTCCATCCTCTTAGATGCTCAATTCAAAGCTTGCTCACTGTCTGAAACCTCCTTCAGCTCTTCCACGCAATAGCGACCGTCATCTCTCCACCCACTGCGCCTTGTCAGATGTTTATCCCAGGCCACTGCATTACGGTGTAGGGCTGGCTTTCCTGTTAGACTCCATGTGAGTGACCACTGCGTCTGACACTTGGTGCCCCTGGCACTCAAGGCAGTGCTGGGCACAAAGGTGATACACAGTACATGTGTGCTAATAATAATGGAATTACAGTTACTGAGTGCTTCTTTTCTGGTTAAATTCGTACAAAATCCCACAAGGGGCCTACTATTGTGATGTCTGTTTTATGGACAGGAAGCAGATTCACCCAGAGAACACATAACTAGCTCAAAGCTCCTCCGCTAGTGTTCAAACCCAGGCAGCCTGTTACCAGCACTCGCCCATTAGCTGTCGCTCTGCTTTTTATAGAGAGATGACTCTCGGCTTTTGACGAAGATGAAAATTGATGAAGCATAGCTCAGAAGGGAAAAAAAAATCCATCATCGCGGGAGGAAAGCAGGAATTTATCTCCTTGGCTTTTGATTGCTGTTGTTCAAGGACCTGCATCCTCCAGCTAGTGGGTGCCAGTGAGATAGAATCTGGTAATTTAGAGATTTCAGAGCCGAGGCCAGGAAATAAATACCCCAAGGGGCTCCGGAGACACTGGTTTGCCCAGAGCACTGTAAATTGGCTCGGCCGCCCCCAGGGTGGCTCTGAGCTTTGGGGCTGATGGGCACGGGGTGCGGTCCCCTCCCGGTCCGGGTCCCTGGGCGCCATCAGCATCCTGCGTCCGCTCGAAGCCTGGTCCCCGCGCGTTTGGTTAGGACAAAGCCAGGGGATGACAGCGCTGAGGCCGTGGGGACTGGGGAGCGCAGCGCGCACCCCCGGCGGAAGCGGTGGTAGCTGCCTCCGTAGCCGCAGCGGCTGCTCTGAGCCCGGCGCGTGGACCTGACCCACGTTTCGCTACTCCCCACATTCCTGTGGCTTTGACTGCAGATGCATCCTCTGACGCTCCCCGAAACGGCCGCCTCCACCGGTTACGCAAATGCTTGGGTTTCTGCTCTTCTTCCTTCTCACTGAAGAGAGGTTACAAATGATTTGCCTCTCAGCGGAGCCCAGAAATCAATTCTAACCACATCAGTGAAAAGAAAAAAAAAATTTTTTTAAAAGGTTGATTGCAAGTTTAAAATTTAGGTACTGTGAGCTCTGTTTCAGTGAATTCTCAGGGATGGGGAGTTGAATGATACTCAGGCAGTGGAGCTTGCCTAGGGTTACTATATATTCCTCCCAGGTAACACCATCACTGTTTGGCGAATGAAGAAACAAGAGTCCCAGAGAGGTTGAGTAATTTGTCTGAGGTCACACAGCTGGAGAAAAACATGTTCTACCTTCCGCTGTACATAGCTGCTGCCTATTGAATTTGTTCTGAGGCAAATTGTGCTGGGAAACTAAAGTATTTTTTTTTAATGTTTAGTTTTGGGTCATTAAATATATAGCACTTTTGGAGACAGGAAGAAGAGGAGAGAGATGACACTGTACCACTTACTGTTCTGGGTACAAAAGTAAACCTTAAGCTCCGCCCAAGATAGAACTACAGTGTAACACACAACTTCCAGAAAATTAGACATTTGAAATATTATTTTATTTTCTCTAAGCATTAACTATACTATCATTGGTTAATATTTTTTGTATTGGCCCTCTTTTTAGAGGGTTTATATCATTGCCTCAAAGGATTTTTTCACACATATAAATAAGCAATTCATACCATATGTACAATAAAATGTAAAATATTAATAATTTTCTTGTTAGATCTTGCAACTTGTAGAAAACTCAGAGCCCCAAGCCAAAAAAGGAAACTTTTCCATTATTAGAAAGGTGTTAAAGATGTTCTAGTCTCCAGCAGAGAGTTTCTTCTTTTTATAATCTGGAGAATTACACAAGGAATAAATTCCAGATCATGTAATTTAACTTTTCTCAGTGTTATGGCTATACCTGCTCTCCCCCAAAATCACTTTTGATAGTGTTATTGATGTCCCCCCCCCCCCCCCCGTCAGAATCCTGAAGGCATCTGATTGGCTACTGAGAGTATGGGAACACCCAGTGGAAAGCAGCACAAGAGCTTGATTACCAACTGGTCTTACCATCCTTCTCTGAGTAAGAGTGCAACAAAGGCAGTCATGGTACCGTAATGTTCCATGTAACACTATGTTGAGCTCAATATTTGTATCAGTCAGGACATGCTAGGTTATGTTCAGTAACAAACATCACCAAAATTGGTTGCTTAAACAACTTTCTTATACATGCCCATGAAAGATCTGGAAGGCAACTCTGCACATTGTAATCACTTGTGGACCTGACTGTGTGAGCAGCCACCGTCTTAGACCTAGCCAGTCTCAGTGATCAGTGATGGTGAGCTCTGGGATATGCCAGTTTACTCTAATATCATTGGCTAGTACTGACTCTTATGGTGACAACCCAGGATGAGAGAGAACCAGGAATACTTGGTACTAAAAACCATGACACTTTTAAGATTGAAGGTTCGCTTTAGCATCTGTTTGTATGTCGGGAGCTGCCTATCTAAAAGAGAACAGAACACGGTATCACATGCACATAGATATTTGCATTTAATTTCATGGGATTGAATGGACCCCAGATTAAAAATCTATGATCTAATAAATGAGGTTAGTGTATGCAGAGGACAGGGATTTCTTAAGGAAGGCATCATCGAGGAGGTGAAACAAATAAAACTTAAAAACAACCCAAATTTAGAAGAAATGGTGGAATGCAGTGATGGAACACGTTTGTAGCAAGGATGGGGGTGAAGATGGAGCTGAGGAGAATGGATATGTGTTCTGGTTGGGAGGTGCAGAGAACTGGACTGACCATCTGGGGTGGGAACTAGAAAGATATGGAAAGAGCAATAAAAGTATCAACAGAAGAACTTGAACTGTGTGAGGTTAATCCAGTTGGTACCAGTTTTTTAAGGGGAATTCATGATAGAAAATTTATGAAAGATAATTTGCTAGGTTGGAGTCTCTCTTATCCTTTATAGGCAGTTGACAGAGATTGACTGCTTTTTATTGACCATTGATATCAGTCAACAATATTTCCTAGTGCCAGTTCATACTGGAAGTAGAATTATTTCTACTTACACCCTGCAAGGTGCCAACAATTAACTTCCTGGGGTAAAAAAATGATATATGGAAAGTAGTGATAGACCCTGGAGAGGTTGGGAAGGGGTTTTGAATGGCCAAACATGAAGAGATACAAAGAGTCTGTAAAAATGGGTAAATCAAAAAGGAGCAGCTGGAAAGAAGTGGCAGTGATCAAAGAGCAGAGGGAGGACAAAGGGAGGAGGTAGGAGGCTGAGCTGGAAGATGAATTCGTGGCTGCACTCAAGGGTAGGCAGTTATAATTGGCTATGTGAGGACTCTGAGAAGGTGAGGCACTGAGAGGAAACAGGCTTAGTTTGGGTCTTGATCTGTTTATTGTACACGTTATTTTTTAAACGTATTGGTTTGTATTGCTTTTGGCAATAACAGTGAGAGAAACAGAATAAAACCTCTGATCTTACGTCTTAAAATACGTTAAAGTCAAGGCAAGGTGGTAACTTAAGACATGTCACAAATGCAAATGCAGCACTGCAGCTGTAATGAGTGCTGTGCAGGAGAGGTCTAAGTCGGGGAAGATTCTGTTGAGGAAATGATTGTCCTTTAAGAGGCAGGAGGTTGACTGAGCGAAGCAGTGAGTACTGCTTTCGAGGCAGAGGGATTGGGATGAATGATGTCCACTTGCAGTTTGATACTATTTTCAAATTCTGTATTGATTTAGCCAAAGAGTGTGCCCAGCACCATGAATCATGAAGAAAATTTAATGGAGCTGTTTTATTTAACTGGTTGGGAAGGTATGATTCTGATCTCAACAAAGAGGACTCAAATTTGCTTTCCATAGTTTTGAAGTGCAGAATTAGGATCAATGTGAGGGAGCAGAGAAATTCAAAACTCAAGACTAATGTATCCAAAGATGGGATACAGTAGGTAGCAGAGAGAAGTAAAGAATTTCTATTCATTAGAGGTAAAGTTGGCCCTTTGTGTTCTTCAGTAGATTCAGCCAACAGCGGATTGGAAGCATTTGAAAATGCATCTGTGCTGAATATGTGCAGATTTTTCATCACATTATTCCCTAAACAATATTATGACAACGATCTATATAGTATCTGCATTGTATTGTATAATTGGCAACCTAGAGACTATTTAAACTATACAAGAAGACAGGAAAGGGTTACATGCAGTAACATACTATTTTATATAGGGGACTTTCATATCCATGGAGGTCCAGAGCCAATCTTTTCATGGATAAAGGAAAACTGCATTTAAATCTATACCGGAAGCTCATTTTTCAGGAATTGAGTGGAGTAGATGAAAACAACAGACCACATTATAGTCCATGGCATTTTATATAACTCCCCCATTATAGCAATCTATGAGGTAATTTGTACTGAGATAAACCCATCTGTATTTATGCAAAAATCAAAATAAAATGTAAGACAAGGAAAACATGCTCTTTATAAATGCCAATAGTACCTCTATATCAGGATAAAATAATGAGCTATGGAGAAAGGCTCTAGGAAAGCTGTAGGGAAACATCAAATACATTTACCTTTAACTTTAGTATTATGCAAATGAAAAAAAGTCTGGGTGACTTCTGGAAATGTACACTGCAACAAATTTCCAGGTAGTGCTGATGTTTCAGAACTGGGACCAAACCTCCTAGAAAATCACCGTCTTAACACATACTTTAAATCACATAGAGATGACTGTACTACGTGTAGTTTCCCTGTCCTTTCTTCAGAGTCAGTAGATGATTTGATTTGTGCATTCATTCTAGCTCAGGGGACAATGACTGGCAAATTGCCTTTGTCATATATCTTCTGAAGATCCTGTCCCAAAAATTAAAAAAAAAAAAAGCAAAATTGACTATGATGTGGAATACAGCTAAAATGGCTGGGTTTGGAAGAGAGAATTTTGGGTTGAGAAGCTCCTTTTTTTAAAAAAAAAAATTCAGTTCTGTATCATTTACTATATATGCAAGTGTGCTACCTCCAGAGGTGATAAATTCCTTCCACAGAGAGAGTAAGCACTCTAGAGCCCTACGGAGGCTGAGGGAACTGTGCAGAGTCATCTGGTGAGTCGCTGGGAGCCCTGAACACAAAATGCTAAACTAAATAAACTCTGAAGATGCTACAGCTTAACCTTGGGAAATCTCTGTCTGGGTTTATGCTTAAAATCAGGGGTAGAAGAGTATAGATGGAATACTTTCAAGCAGAAAACATCATTTTCAAAATATTTGCATGTAAATGCTGAAAACATTGATTCACAAAACAATTATGCTAAGAGAATCTGAAAGACAGACATTCAGTGTTGTTTTAAGCAAAGTAATTAACTTCTGCACAAACTTCCCTCCTGTAATCCATTGAGGGAGCAGATGCCCAAACATTCATGGTATTAGATTAAGAGAATGATACTTGCTTTTTCTCCAAGCACAGATGGTTCCCGAATCCCAAGTCAATGGAGAGGAAAGGCTAAGTTTATTTGGTTTCTACAGTTCTCATTGAAGGTGTGTGAGGAAGATCATACTATAATACCTAGTTTACAACAGTCTCAAAGAGGTCAGAAGTTAAAGGAGCCTTACATGTTACTTAATGCATCTGGGACAAGCAGGTAGAATTGCCAAGTAAGTGCTACCTTGATAGTGGGGCACAAGAATTACAAAGACTAAACAAACTCTGGTTTTAAAAAAAGATCCCCCCCCCGTGGGTTCAATTTCTGACTCAAATACCAGAAAAATATTTTGCAAGTAAGGGAAAGATTAGAAAAATCTAGAGTGTTCTTATGTGGAAGAAATTTCTCTTGAAAAAAAATCAAATTTATTTTACTGGCAGTATGCAAAACTCATAGGAATAAAATCAATTCATTTGCAGAAGGACACTTTGAGAAGATTAGAAACTTTCAAGAGGGAAAGTGTGAAGCTTTGGCAGTAAGAATGAGAAAACTTTAATTCAAGTCAATTCAGCACAAAATATTTTTGGCCAGCCTTTATATCTAAGGCCCTGGGCTAGGAATGAGGGTATAGTGATAAAAACAGAACCGTTACTTCCTAGAACCCACTGCAATGTGGCTGGGAACCTGTGTGTTATTAAATAAAGTGTACCCTATTTCAGGTTTTATTTTCTCCAAACAGAAATTTCATAGGCCTTGATTTTTCAAAGGGGATGAACAAATATTTCATTTTTCTTTTACAGTGAGTTGTTTGAAAATTCCATCATATTTTGTGACAGGAATATTTGTTATAAAAAAGTATATTAAAACAAAGAGAAAGGAGCTGATGGCATTACTGAAGCAAAGCATAAGGGAGGTAAAGAATATGCAAGGAGTAGAAACAACAAGTTTCTAAAGGGAAGTGAGGCAGAGTGACCAGGGGTGAGCAAGGTAAACTAGTGAAAGCTGACTCTGGTGCTGCATGCCTCAAATTTGAGACCAACCTGGGCTCCATGGAGAGTTCACAGCAGCATAGCAAGATCCTCTCAGAAAAAGATGGAAAACAAAAGGAAAAAGAAAAAAGAGAAAGAAAGCTAGCTGAGCCCTTAAGAGGCCATGGGAAGCTATGGAATCCTGTCTCATTGGCAGTGTTTAGGCCAATACTGGAGAGCCTCGGCTTATAGGTATAGACTGGACTCTTTCCTGAGCCTTGTCTTCTAAGCGACAGAAGAATGAAGAATTAGTGCAAGGAAGAAGATGAGAGAAAGAGGACTAATAAGATACATCAGCCTTCTGGATCTTAATTGCTTTCATATAAATTGAAAGAAAATGAGAAGTGTAATGGAGTGGAAGAGAGATAAGTTTCATTCAAATTAAAAAAAAAACAAAACTAAAAGATCACTAAAGAGGAAGATGGCTTGACAGCAAAAACTAAATCTGGGTCTAGATGAAATATGAAATTGAACAACAAAGAATAAAATGACCAAGATTTAAGTAAATCTCATCATAAAAACAAATTAGTCTGTTCTAATTACTTAAACTCTGAATGATTAGTTTGATCTTAACAACACCATGGTGAGGCTACAAGCTAATTTAGTAAAAACCATTATCATACACAGTACATAATTATTTTGAAAATGTTCATGATACAGGGCTTTTTTTCTCTTAGAGTCAAGAGTTGGCAATTTAGACCTAGCTGAAAATTACAATTTTGTAAGGAATGTTTAAAATGATCTTATCTCAGACTTAGTGATAAAAGACAGACAGGTTATTTTTACCTTTTTAAGAATCTTTTTCAGATATGGTTTCACCATGTAGTTTAGGTTGATCTCAAACTCACAGTGATCATCAGCTTGCTGAGAGCTGGGATTACAGATCTGGACCACCACACTCAGCTATACAGGTTATTTTAAATGTCCTATATGTGTTGTAAAATATTTCACATCCCTAAAAACTTTCACTTTTATATATGTACACATTATAATTTCTTCTCCAAATACACTTCTATTGGGGAATTAATTTCCTTTAGAACCAATAATTCCTGGAAAAAGCTAGAGACTTTATAGATATATTAGCTATAATACATTGGAAAAATCTATGGAAAACAACATGGTGAATAACATGTTCCAAA
Source organism: Hydrochoerus hydrochaeris (assembly GCA_004027455.1). NCBI lineage: Eukaryota > Metazoa > Chordata > Mammalia > Rodentia > Hydrochaeridae > Hydrochoerus > Hydrochoerus hydrochaeris. Next base: position 94,454 of record PVLA01002226.1, on the reverse strand, counting down.
TTTGATAACTACTGTCTTGTTTGGAAGAAATTATGATATGCAAGAAGGATCTTATGTTAATTCTTTCTTCCATTTGTGTTGCCCTAGATAGCAGTGACCTGTGCCATCTGGGCAGTGACCAAGGAAAGCCATGAGACAATAATCCTTGGAGAATTTTTGCCAAACCAACCACATTTCAGACTTGGATCTTTGATTATTGCATCTATGCCACATTTTCTGTCACGTAGCAGAGTCCCTGTGTCATAGTGTTTATTTTTGAAATGCTTGTGGAAGGACCTAGGCTCCAATTCCAGTTCTACTGATCATGAGCCCCCAAATGACGGCCAGCTTACTTATTTTTGAGCTTTCACTTCTTCTCCCATAAAACAGATAAAAGTAGCTCCCTGTTATATAATTGCTTGGACAATTAGATTAGGTTCAAAGTGCCATGCTTAGGATGTAGCAGAACTCAGTGATATTGATCATGAATGGGCAGCAATTAAATTGTCCACATGCAGCTCGGTCCCACCCACACCTTTGTCCTGATGGACCTAGTCCATCTCAGTGGAGGCCTTTTGACATCTCGCTTCTCATACACTTAACCGATGTCCAGCATGTCTTTCAGATTGTTAAGAATATTTTTAGGCAAGAGAGTTGCCTTTCAGGTTATAGAAGAACTTTAGTGTTTGGTCTTTGCTAAGAAAGTTGTTTTTACATGATTGATGCAGGCAGTTTCTTGAGAAGTTTTGAAACTTGTACTGAACCAACCCAATCCTTTAGGAATAATGATGCAGAATTTTCTGAGGCTGTGTTGTTATTGGTTAGTTTAACTGATCACAGAGAATTTAGAACTTCTGGATAGAAAACTGGGTCAAACTTAGACCAGCTAGCCAGGCCTTTGTGAAGTTCTAAAGAAAGATAAAACCAAAAACAGGAATATAGAAAAAAAGTTTGTGTATAATGCTGGGATATCAGGGAATGTGCTGCTGTCATTAAGGTGAGGCCTGATGAACAGGATGCATTTGCTCAAGTCTCTTGAACTGAGGGTGTGACCATTATGAGACATAAACATGCTGGGTAAACTGGCCACATAACTTTAACCTGCATCTGTATAGATTCCTTATGAATCCATAGCCAGTGGTCTTCTCATCATTTCAAAAAATCAAATATCTTCACTAGGAGAGAAAGCAGAGAGAATTAAGGCCCACTTTTCCCAAGATTTGTATCTTCATTAAGATTTTCAGGTATTTCTTCTTTCTCAAGGAAATTCAAGAGTACTGTACTTTTTCTAGTATTGTAGCATAAAGATTAGTTTTTAAAAACCAGATAATAATAAGAAACCTCAGATTAGGCTTCTTCAGCTGGAGTCCCCCTACCACCCATCAAATTTCAAGGCAAACCAGTTGGCTAATACAATGCTCTCCAAAACTCTGGACTACTTTCTTTCTGAGAGCTTTCCAATCACATCAAAATAATCTATTTATTTTTCATCCCCACTAATCTAAATTATTCTCAAAGGCAAACAAACAAACAAAAAGTCATTTGTTTTCCTATCACCAGAAGTTACCAACATACCTAGCACCTAGGAAATATTGTAACTCATTGGTGAATACAATTGGTAGATCATTATTCACTTAAAGACATTAAGGCTTTGTTATACAGCAAGATTCATTTGTATTCTTAAAATATGCTTCAGCATATACTGGTTTTTAGAGAGCTCATATCTTTAATAAAGCTGAAAATTTAGACTTACATAAATTATTAAAATATATAATCAGGTTACATGGCAAAGCACAGCAAGGTGTATGAATTATAAATCTAAGAGTTGAGAGTTAACTGCTATATTATTCCCTGAATTGGTCGCATTCATGGAAGGTATTCAGTTCATGATACCATGGTACAAGGAAAATATTTATTGTACTAAATCCTCTTGATTGCAAGAGAATTCCAATGACATATATGTAACACTTTTCTCAAACACTGAGAAGATTTAGTTTTCTCTAGTAGACAGAAATATTCTCATCAGCAATCAATGTCTGAGCTTCCTTTTCTGAGACAAGACACTATAGCAGATTCCTATAGAATTATCAGGTACTAAACTTGAAATTTTATGAATCCTTACTTCAAAAGCCATATTGAAGATTTTCATACAAAAAAATCCCCAAGTTGATTCTCATATTAAAAAAATAAGCAGTCGTCCTTTTTATTCAAATGAACATGATTTTTAGAAGACAGCTGTAGCCATGACCTGAAATACAGCCTTTCATATTTATAATGCCTCCTCCATTCATCTTACGTATACCAGGAAATGATAGTGCAATTTCTTTGTGGATAGCAGAGAAGAAACAACCCCTATCTGTAAAACTTTCTTATAACAAGAACAATTAACAACAATAACCCAACAGAGACAAGACACCCTCCAACAAGATATTAGAACATAGATGAAATTATCTTGCAATTAGTCATGTCTGTCTGACAGATTTCTTTCTAAGGGAAATTGGGCAGAGATTTTATTTTAAGCCTCAAAGATTTTGATGCAAGAAGGAAAAAAACCTGCAGTTTTTGCTACAGGAAGACAGGTGGCGTAAGCACGCAATGCTAAAAAAAAAAAATGCATAAAGTGATTATTTTCTCTGGGATTCTTTGAAAAAGCTCTCTGGTGCTGGGGTTCGTGGCCCAGCCTGGTGACGTCAGTGTGGCAGTGCGGAGTCGGGCTCCGCGCTCCCTATAAACCGGGAGCTGTCCGGATGCTGAAACGGCCCAAGACGCTCACCCAGCCCACCTGGAGGGAGGAACATGCTCTGGACCTTCTCTGCCATAGAAAAAAGAGGTAGGTTGCGTTTCTCTTCCATTTACTGGAAAGTTCTAAATTGCGTACTCTTCTTTCAGTTCTTAGCTGAGAAGAAAAAAGGCAATTTTGGAGAGCTTATACCAATAGAAGAACGTAGCAGCAACCTGCTGCTCTTCAGCCAGTGTAAGGGTATTATATTTGTGTGTCTATATGATTGAATCTGTGATTTGTATTGCTTGCTTTTTGATATTTATGAAGAAGAACACTATTTAGACAACCATATATGAAAAGGGTGAAAAAGTTAAAGATTTGAGTGTTAATACATCTATTAATGTAAAGTTAATCAAGCCTAATATTTTGTCTCTTCCCTTAATACATTGCTTCATCCCTTAATGCAAAATCAGAGATATAATTTATATGCTTAATATTCTTAACAGTAGGTTTCCAATGATTCAAAGACTGCTGAATACATTAGTCATAGAGGTTTCCAGTTTTGGAACTATTTTTTCCTTTGCTATTTACCTTAAAAGAGCTCTAAATTAACTAATTATATAAAATTATTATCCAAGCTGATATGTTTTGAAAAGGTTCTGCATTCTCTCCTAATTTTAGCTCTAGGAAGATGGCTTAGAATGTCCCTCCACACAGATTTCTTTCTTCTTCTAAGGTGAAACATTAGCTTGGGGTATATTTGAATGTGACCCTGAGTTACAGAGAGAAGGTAATTCTGAATACATAATGAAAACACTAATAAGTGTATAAATTAATGTTGTAGTTACTATAATTTGATTGATAATTGCTTTTTAAAAGATTTTGATTGGGAGAGTGGTTTTATTTTTGCTTTTATTTGGTATTCTAACTAGTTAAGCAGATCCAGTTGTGTATATCTATATGTGTCAATGCTCTAGTGAAAATATGCCTCTCTAATTTTAGTAGAAATGATGTTTTAAGAGGTTTTTATAATAGCTGTTGAGGAGAAATGATGATCCTGATTTGGATTTCAGAAAACTAGATTTGAAATCAAATTCTGAATATGATGTTAGAGCAGTTGAAACCAGAGCTGCTACCAGGGAAAGAAATTTTTGAGTCTTTAAGATAATAACTATATCATTCACACTGAGCTTGAATAAATGGCCACTTGTTAGGCCATGGTTTTAACAACTGCAACCAATATTCTACTCTAATTCTATAGCACAACCTAATTCAAAGGTGATGATTTGGAAGATGCTAATATAACCCATGTGTTAGGAATACTTCAAGATAGCAGTGTCAAAGAAAATAAGTTCAATAAGGATTTTAAAGTACCACTTCAAATGCCATTGTTGAAAATTGATTACTAAAGCTAAGGTAATTTTACAATAATACAAAGAATATATAATGTAATTTCATTTAAACTTATAAGTTTTATCGATAAAATCACTTGTAGCAAACTTTTATTTATGGTAAATGTTTTAGAAAGGTTCTGTGACATGACTTTGTATATTTTTGTTTTCAGTAAACAAAGTAATCTAGTTATTAGGATTTATTCTAATAGAAATACATATCGATGCTAAAGAAGGTTCTATAACTACAACTATTTTTAATCTCTAAAACTGAAAACATTAATCCTCAATATGGTCTAGTGAACAATGATATTTTTACAAAATATTGTATCTAATTAAGTTTATCTATCACAAAACCATGGTCTGTAAAGATATGAACAAACTTGTGAACTTACTTTACATGAATTTTATTTACAACAAAATTGCTTGTATTAAAATAGCCCTTTCATTGTTAACAATGCTAAATATAAAACATGTAAATCTAATCTTGATAATTCATATGTGATGTTTTAAAGCCTTGGAGGAAAAAAATGAATGAAGATTTTTAAGTAGGAAGAATTCAATACTTGGTCTGTGTTTATCTAAATTGGGAATTACATAGTGGTTATTTTAAGCTTTTCTAACAGTATGAGTCACTTAAGATTTCACAGGTCCATGTAAAAATAGACACAGACATGAGACAAACTGAATCTGAACACTTACAAGTTTAGGAATAGACTAGTTAAGTAAACTTATGTTCTTTCAGTAGCATCTGTTATTATTTACTACACACTCATAAAGCCTGATGAGAAATATAATCATAATTGCATTCTGCAAGAAAATCATAATAAAATTATTAAAAGAAACATGAAGCACAGAGATTTTAAGATAGTTTGTTATTTTAGCATGCCTATAAAAGAAACCTTATTGGCTTAGTTTTCTAGTTGAAAACAGAGAAGACCATGTTCTGGGTTTTTAACTGATAATTTAGCTTGATGTAAGAAGGAGAACAAACTATTTATGAAAGACATATGTGAGTAGAACTCATCCACAGGTTTTCAGTCTGATTGATTCTGTTATGTTATATTGCATCTTCATGCGTAGTAATGGCACTATGACTGTGTTTCTAAAACAAAACTAGATGGATAATCCCGGAAGGAAAACCACATATATTTTGACACAACCTTAAGGACATAATTGTGTGTGTACCTGCATGTTTTATGACAAATTATTTTGCCAGAGACTGTAATAGAGCATTGTATGAGAGAATTATAAATCATACTGGGAAGCCTTTTTGCTTTTACTAAGAAGCAACAACAAGAACTAAAAATCAAACTACAATTTATATAAATGAAAAAATAAATTTGGGAAGCTTCATGGCAGTATCTTTGTGATCGTTTTAACCAAGAAAATGCTATGCAAGTTTAATGCAAATAAATAGCATTTCTGCTAAAGATTCTGGTGGTTAGTTTGTAAGTAAATGTCATGTTGTAAATATTTTAAAGAATTATCCTAAGTGTAATGTGAAATTATCTCCTACCCTTTTCCCCCTTAATAGTCTTATTTTGCTGTATAGTGTCTTTTATTCTGTTTCATTTGTGTTAACTCATGTTTTCTATGCTTTAAGGAAATCTTTAAGACATGGCAGAAGCTAAGACCCACCTACTTGGAGCAGCCCTGTGTCTTATCCATTTAATTTTCCTCATCTCTGGAGCCAAAGCAGCTTCATTTCAGCGTAACCAGCTGCTTCAGAAAGAACCAGACCGCAGACTGGAAAACGTCCAAAGGTTCCCCAGTCCTGAAATGATTAAAGCTTTGGAGTACATAGAAAAACTCCGACAACAAGCTCACAAAGAAGAAAGCAGCCCAGACTACAATCCCTACCAAGGTATCTCGGTTTCCCTTCCACAAAAAGAAAATGGAGAGGAAAGTCACCTGCCAGAGAGTTCAAGAGATGCACTGAGTGAAGATGAGTGGATGAGGATAATACTTGAAGCTCTGAGACAGGCTGAAAATGAGGCTCAATCTGCACCAAAAGAGAGCAAGTCCTATGCCTTGAATTCAGAAAAGAGCTTTCCAGGGGACCTGATTGATGATTATGAGACACAACAGTGGCCAGGGAGAAAGCTCAAGCACATGCAGTTCCCACCCATGTATGAGGAGAATTTCAGGGACAACCCCTTCAAGCGCACGAATGAAGTTATAGAAGAGCAGTATACGCCTCAAAGTCTTGCTACCCTGGAGTCGGTCTTCCAAGAGCTGGGAAAACTGACCAGACCAAACAGCCAGAAACGTGAGAGGGTTGATGAGGATCAAAAACTTTATGCAGATGATGAAGATGACGTCTACAAGGCCAACAACATTGCTTATGAAGACGTGGTTGGGGGAGAAGATTGGAGCCCAGTAGAGGAGAAAACAGAGAGCCAGACCCAGGAAGAAGTGAGAGACGGCAAAGAGAACATGGAGAGAAATGAACAGATCAATGAAGAAATGAAGCGTTCAGGCCTGCAGGAGGAAGATCTCCAGAAAGAGAGTAAAGACCAACTCTCAGATGATGTCTCCAAAGTCATCGCCTATTTGAAAAGGTTAGTGAGTGCTGCAGGAGCAGGGCGGTCTCAGAATGGGCAAAATGGGGAACGAGCAGCTAGGCTTTTTGAGAAACCACTTGATTCTCAGTCTATTTATCAGCTTATTGAAATCTCCAGGAACTTACAGATACCCCCTGAAGACTTAATTGATATGCTCAAGACTGGAGAGAAGGCAGGTGGACCAGTGGAGCCAGCACAAGAGGTTGACCTTCCTGTTGACCTAGATGACATCTCAGAGGCTGACCTACAGCATCCAGACCTGTTCCCAAATAAGATTCTTGCAAAGAGTGGGTACCCCAAAGCCCCTGGTCGTGCTGTGACAGAAGCTCTGCCAGATGGGCTCAGTGTTGAGGATATTTTAAATCTTTTAGAGATGGAGAGTACAGCAAATCAGAAACCCCCATATTTTCCTAATCATTATAACCGAGAGAAGGTTCCCCTGAGGCTCCCCTACAGCTCTGGAAGATCTAGAGCGAACCAGCTTCCCAAAGCTACCTGGGTCCCAGAGGCTGAAAACAGACAAGTGGCTTATGAAAACCTGAATGATAAGGATCAGGAATTAGGAGAGTACTTGGCTAGGATGCTGGTGAAATACCCTGAGATCATTAATTCAAACCAAGTGAAGCGAGTGCCCAGTCCAGGCTCATCTGAAGATGACCTCCCGGAGGAGCAGCTTGAACAGGCCATCAAAGAGCACCTGAGCCAGGGCAGCTCCCAGGAGGCTGACCAGCCGGCACCAGGGAGCAAAAGGTTCCCCGCAGGGCCCCTGAAGAGTGATGATACTCCAAACAGACAGTACTTGGATGAAGATCTGCTGATGAAAGTGCTGGAGTACCTTAACCAAGAAAAGGCAGAAAAAGGGAGGGAGCACATTGCCAAGAGAGCTATGGAAAACATGTAAGCAGCTCTTATTAATTGCCCCACTTTCACTCCTCCCTCTCCATTCGAACCCCAACATTTCTCTTTAGTGTGTTGACTTCTATCCTGTGAACACTGTAATATCTTTAACTGGTGTGCAGGCAGACGATTCCAGGTCACTGGTGAGTCTGCTTCACTTGCTCTGAGCTGTTCTCTTGTGTATGGATATGTGTAAATGTTGTGACCCTTGGATTAAAAAAAATTCTGTCCTCTATTCAAGAAAGATATCTATGATAGTATTTAATAGTATCTCTAATGGCTGTGGCATTGTTGATACTGCTCACCTATGATAAATACTGTCCTATAATTCTCTTGAAAGTTTTTAATATTCATTGAATTATTTTGTTACTGTCTGTAGTGTTTTGTGGAGTACTGGAGCAAAAACAATAAAGCATTATAAATATATAGTTTTATTTATAAGGCTTTTTCTATTGTGTGTTTTATTTCTGATTAATTAATAAATGTTATTTCTGGATACCTCTGGACTCTTCATTCTGGAAAGCCAGAGACAATGACCAACAAGCCAAAACAGAGAATTGTCACCTTCTCAGGTGAAACAGGTGAGAACTAATGAATTTAAGATGTGCTCATGTTATCTATCTGGAGAACATAGCAGCCTCTAACACCCACTATTTATGCTTCCCATGAATTTTCTCATACACAAGATTTATGGAATAAGCTATTTGGTGACATATGTATATCTTTTGGCCTTGATTTATATAAATAAAAGACATTTAAATCTTCCATAAACATACTAATATTAAAAGCAAGACCACAACAAAAGATAAAATCCCAAAAAGATACAAAAGAAAACAAGCACAAAAGAAAAGAAAGATTTACCTACCATTTTCTTATTATCTATCTTGAGTTGGAGGGAGGTGAAAGGGGAGGGGAATGAAACAAAGAATTAAGATGTGTTACGTACATGTGTTAACTCCATTTGATGAATGGAATCATTATGTATTGCAAACATGTACTAATAAAAAAACTAAAAAAAAAAAAAAGGCTATGCACACAGAAATGAGAAATGATTGCAGACTTGGAAGCAACGTGCCTATTCCCAGATCTCTTGGGTCCTCAGAAGAAAGGGTTCTGCCAAAGGACCCCCCCAAACTGATTGTTAAGTAAGTAAGTGGGCATAGTCACAGTAGGAAATAAAGGGTTCCCCTTTCTCCTGCCCTGGGGGCTAGGTGAGGCATCGTTATCACAATGCACATCACTGTGGTATAATCATGAACACACTATCATATCAACAGGGAATCAGTAGCAACAGCAAAACCAACAGCAGCAAGAAAATATATAGAGCAAAGCAATAAATGTCATGAACAAGGAAATAAATACTATTTATATGTTAGGTACTTAAGGTAGACCAGGTGCTATAGCAAACTCTATATACTTTACCTTGTTGAGTTCCTACTATATCATTGTCAAGGGTTTCTCCCCAGTTCCCCTTTGTCTGCCCTCTGCCTTTTACATCTGGGAAAGTTAAATAACTTTCCTCAAATCATCCAGAATCATGAGCTGCCCAATTCTGTACAATTAATTATTTCACTACACTTCCTGCTTGGGATGTGACCTTTTAGTTGTGAGCTGTGACAGTGGAGATGGGATTGTGGGGCAGCATGGGTCAATTCCAAAGGAGGGTGTGTGTGTATGTGTGTGTGTGTGTGTGTGTCCACAGAACCCAAACTGTCAAAAGATAGTGATCCTTGGTGAAAACACTGAATATAGGCTTTTAAACATTTTTTCCAGACTTTTTTTTCCTGTTCAATTATCATGATTTTTGTGGAAATCTGGAATCCGAATGTGCAAGGGGAGTAAGAGATGATCAGCTCTCCAGTGTTTCTGGTACATGGCCTTTAATCTCAAGCACTTTCAAGACAGTTCCTACCTCACAAGGCGGTGAACATTATGGACATTATGGATCTCTTCCTTGCGGAAAAGGTTTTGAAAATTTCCCAGTTAACTCTCTAGAGAGCCCTCTGAGGTCCAGGTTATTCATGTCCTTGGAAACTCAAGAGGCTTTTGTGATAAGCTGCCACTGTCTCACAGCTGCTTAGTGGTGGAGAGAGATGTTAGCCGTTAACTAATCATAATTTTCATACATGGGCCTGGTGCTTTTCCATGCATGGAGTTATGCGTAGGACACCAAGAAACAAATCAAACTTCTTCAAGTGGGGAGATTTAGGATATTTATGAGGCATGAACTTAGGGAACATATTTATATACCATGTGTCCACCTCCACTACTTGCCCACCGTGTACACTCTGCAGTCTGCTTTGTCCAGCAGCAAGTCATTCCTTGGATCCAAAGACCATTCCCATGCTACCCTAAACAGAACTAATCACCAGAATAAGAATGTGGGATGTGAGTCTTTCCTCGGCAGATTCTTGCCTTCACTGCCAGGTTTATAGACATTCCACTGAGAGGGCAGGGAAAGAGAGCAAGTTACCTGACAGACACGGCCAGTGGGCACCAGGCTGGGGTTTGTGCATGGATGGATGGGATGCAGACCCCGCATTTCCTCTGCCCACACTGTTGTAGGCGTGGGCCTACAGTCCCATCTCCATGGCTCTCTAATGGAGACATTTCAGGTATCAGGACTGGCACTTTGGAAGATATTTTTATTTAATAGATATATACAAAGCACCTTTGCCTTTTGTAGTACTACCATGTCTCCAGTTATTGACTGATCAGATTTACTTATTTCTGATAAAAATCTTTTTTCTTTTTTTTAAAAACAAGTATGTTAGTGTGTTGCTCCCTAGCCTAAGAAATGGAGCTCTGAGCAATTCAACCATGTGGGTCAAAAAATCAGCTGGAATTGAAGCTTCATCATGAACCCTAAGAGCAGATGGCTTCTGCAGGTTACCGTAGAGAAGAGAAAGGTACTGACTGTACTAAACTGCCCTCACACTTGTGCATGGGTCCCCCCAGTCAGACAGGAGCTAAGTCACCTGCATACTCATAGCAAGACTCCATCCACCAGGCCTTCTGTGGCTCCACACTCATGGGCGCTCTACCTATTTGTCCTGTAGGTGAGCAGTGTTAGCGTTTTTGGCGCAATAAAAGAGCAAAAATATAAAAGTAAAAAGTAGCCTTTATTCCAAGGTCGTGGAGAGGAGTCCACAACCACAGGTGGTCTGGCCTCCTCTGACCGGAATGTGGGATGTGGGATATACACACAGCCTCTGACAGGGGTGGTTCTTAGGGCGGGCATCGATGACGCACAAGGAGCTGATTGGAACTTTTTCCACGTGCACTGGGAAAGGAAAAAGGAAGCTGTAATAGGGGGAGGAGGAAGTGACCTCAGGGTAAGCATCCCCTGATTCAGCCTTTCACTGCTATAATGTCCTGTATTTTATTCTAGGGCGAAACTCAAGTAGGACTGATCTGATCATTGCTCTCTGAAACTAGACTCCCAAGTCATCCCTTACCTCCCGCATTCAAACCTTTATAAGCTTTGTATTTCACTTTTCTTAACCCTAACTCCTACTTTTTCCCATACTCCACAGCCCTTTTTAAAAATGTCCTTTGATACTCAAGGGCATCAATCATAAGCAAAGTACCCTGTACCAACCCTGTCTGTGACTACTATTTTCAACTTCTTCCTCCAAGGGAAATCTGCCTCTCCTCCAAGCCTGCTACTTCCATTGCAGCCCTCTTCCTTTTTATTTCTTCTTGCCAGTTACAATCCACTTTTTATTCTCCTTTCTGTAAGACTAACTCTGAGTCTTGTGCCATTACCCATGATCCCTCACTGTGGTCATCTGCTGTCTGGGTCACTTCCCCTCATTCATGAAGATTGAGGCTTGTGTTCACTGTCACACTTTCCCATCCCACTTCTGCCTTAATTATACTCATTGATTCCAAAATCCATGAATATGATCTTTCCAATAATCATCAATTCCGTCTTCTATCAGTGCCTCTCTTATACCTTGGGTTTTTTCTATATTGATGACTGCAACCTATATTAAAACTCAACTCCAAATATTTTATACCAGCATTAAGATAACGTGTTTCCAGGGTTCTTCCTCAAGAATAACTTTCATAGTTAGACACGTCATAGTAATCATTTTCTTGGAATCATTCTTAATTCTTCTGTTATGTTTCATAGTAATCACTTTCATGGTAATCACTTTCTGGGAAGCATTCTTAATACTTCTGTTATGTTTCCTCTCTTTGTGTGTGTGTGTGTGTGTTTGTGCCTGTGTGTGTGTTGCTAAATTACAATTTATGTAAGTCCAATTCTCCACCCACTTATTCCTTCTTTCTTACCATTGAAAATAGCAGGAGCAAGACACAAATACAGTGACTTGTTTCACTTTAAATTCATGCTCAGTGTCCTTAGGTAGCCCACAATGCTGTCCTATAATCCTCATATATCTCTATTCCATTCAGTCTTTCACTCCTGAGACAACAATATATTTTCTCTCTGTGAAAATACTCAGCCCTGCATCTACAAGCCACACTTTTAGGTAATTTTCTAGCTTGCTCTTTCACTGCAGCAACCCAAGGAGACAGTCTAAGTATGCCAATCTCATTGTAACCTGCCTCCCTCTATCAGTGAGATGCTTTCTTCCTACTGCTTTTTGCTTTTGCTGTTTTGTGTGGCTCCTCTGTATGCTTGCAGTTATTAACCCTTTCACTCCTGCACTGGGTCCTGCCCTCTGCCCTACTTGGGAACTTTGTTTCAGAAATTCTCCTTTTCTTCTTTGTATCCACTTTTCCTCTCTACAGAATCATTTTGGACAGTTTGTGGTCCAGATCATGGAAGATGTCTGTTTTTTTCCTATCTCATTGACTACTGTTTTTAAATTTTCTTTGCTATTTCTCCTTATCTTCCCAATTTAACAGTGCAGTTGTTATTCTGCATTTTTCTCTCTGTGGTCACTTTTTACACGATTCCGTCTAAGCCCCATGGTTTTAACGACAACTATTGACCAATTACTTTCAAATCTCTGTGTCTAGCTCAGGTTTCTGTTAACTCCAGACTCAAAACTCAGAAATTCAACTGTCTAGACGACTTCCGTATTTGAGTATTAAGAAGGCATCCTGAATGTAATGTGGCCATAGAAAAACTCTTGATTTTCCTCCTAGACAGAAGTTCCAGGTCTTCCCACAGACTTTTGTTTTTTAATCTCAGGCAAAACCCAAAGTTTTGTCATTTATTAATTTAAATCACCACCTCTGCTGTTGGTTTTGCAATCCACTCATGGACTTGATAGCCAGTATTGTCACAACCTCAAGATACATCTGCATTTTCCCACTAGGTCCTCTGTCACCACTATGCTGTAACTGGTGGTTGTCTCCTACTTGGGTTGGAATAATCTTCTATTGGTTTTTTTTTTTTCTCCATTTTTCTCTTTCTTTTCACCATATTTTAAGCAGAGCAGGCACTGATAACCTGGTATAAATGATGTAAAGCCTGAGAGCCATATTTCTTGTGCTGATTGCTGATGGTCTGGTATCTAAGTCTGGACTTATTTTGGGTCCCCTCCCCATTACACCAACCTTCTCAGCTGCACTCCTTTGCTCACTGTGCTTAAAAAGCTGTGCATATTCTCACCTTGAGACTTTTGCATTTTCCGTTTCCTCTTTCAGAAATGCTATTTCCCCAAATAGCTGCATGGTTTTTCTCCCTCACCTGTTTCAAGTTGTTGTTCAAGTACTGATTCCTTGGTGCTGTTCTGAAAGCTTCAACTCCTACATCTAACGTTCTCAATTTACAGTTTTACCTTCCTTATTGTTTATTGCAGTATTCTTGAGTGTAAATTGTTTTAATCATCATCTTATTTCTAGCTGATTCGATCATTAACTGGAAAATAGAAAGTGCACAGAAAATAACGACTTGTCGACTAAATGAAAGGGTCAAGAATGAGCAAACAAATGGTGGGAAAAGGAGAGAGGGCAGGAAAACTAAAATGGAAACTGGAATCTCAAACTGAAAACAAATCCTTGCCAATAGAATAAGACAAAGAAACCTGGTAAATTACTATAATAAAATTGGACCTGGTTTCCACAAGCTGAAAGTTGATAGTTTACCACAGCAAAACATGGTCTCTGTCTCTGAAAGAGGAAAGGCAGATATGCATTTATGTGCATATCTGCATATAATTTTATTATAGTAATAAATACACTTAATTTTATTATAGTAATTATTTCATTATATCGATCTATTATTGTATCTATTGCATCAAGTAATAATTTTGTTATATCAATATCAATTTGATAAGACTTATTTTAAATTTTTACAGAATGAAGTTAGCGGGGGAAATGAAACTCCTAATGTAGAATTTAGTGCCTTTTCTTGCTAAGTCTTTTGCCTTTGCAAAGGAGGTGTGACAGCAGCGTTGGAGCTCATGTGGTTCTGTGACTTAAGCAGAAAGGGGACAGGCAGGAGCTTTCAGCTTGTGGAAACCAGGTCCAACTACGTCTGCAGTTTAACTTAGGCATTATTGTAAGGGCCCATGCCATGACTAGACAATCTTCTCAGAGTCTAGAATCACAAAATTATAGCTGTTTTGGTATTTTAAAAACCCATAAAGGTTAGAATGATAGTTATTTTGCCCCATAGAAGACAAAATTGCTGTTATAATAATGTTATGGGGATTAGTCACATGCAGATAAAGTTATGCTGGCCCCAATGTGCAGCCGCTCTGGCTGATGCCGTCTAATCCGTGGCTATTATTCCTGCCGGTTAGAAGACTGGAAAGCACAGGGACTTTGATCAGGTTACTTCTAACTGGTGATAAGGACCAGACCATGGACTGAGAAGCCTGGGGAGTTTTCCTGGCTAGTTTATGCCTTTTGATCTGGAACAAAGATGCCAATTTGTTTTCAAATGTTCAGACTGCATTTATCTTTTTGATAGTTTACCACAGCAAAATATGGACTCTGTCTCTGAAAGAGGAAAGGCAGATATGCATTTATAGCTGCTTTTCATATCTTTTGCATTTACCTACATCCATTCTATTCTCTGCTCCCAGGACATGTTCATGTAAAAATGTACAGTCCATGTCTCAAGGTTTGATATTTTATTAGGCCTTTCTTTCCTTGATGGGTTGTAATCACTGACGTGACTTCTAGGCCTCATAGAGGAACTGTAGGTGGGGAGTGGGAGGAATGGCCAGGCTACCCTACGTCTGTGCCAGACAGTGACACCACCACTGCATGGTGTCTCCTGTTGTTCCAGTCCATTCTTCCACTGGGAGATTTTGGTTTCTCAGTCTTCTTACTCTTCCATCTCTTATTTACTGCTAATAATGTAGCCATCATTAGAGACTTTGCACACATGCTTCCATCTCTATCAAAAGCACTGTTATTGTTCCTTTTCTTCAACTTTCAATATGATTTTCTCTTACTTTCATTGTTAACATACATTGATTTATTTACTTACTTACCTTGCTACATAGTTATGGCTACATAGTTCTGCTTACCTGCTTGTCTCATGGATTAAATTATAAGCTCTTTGAGGTCAAGAGCCAGCTCTGAATATCCTTTCTGCGGTCCTCTACAATGTCCAGCACTATGCCTCTTTCTTGTAATTTTCTCAAAACCCATGTGACTAATAAATGAGTAGAAGTGTCTTCTCTGCTGTTTCATGCTTCATAGAGGCTATAGAAATGCCTTCAGAACTTGAACTCAGTTTAATAGGAAGGAATGAAGACCTACTATGTATTTACCATGATCGTTTTAGGGGCTTTTGATCTTGATGTTTTTCAGAATGGTGCTTATGTGTTAAAGGGTAGCTAGTTTGATATTGGGTGAGTTTGAGATCAATCACCATCAGGTTTCCATGCTGCCATCTGATTTTCATTGGTAAACTTCTAATCCAGAGATTGAGAAACACTCAAGAGATTGCTGTTTGGTGTAATGCTTTTCACTCCATGGCAGTTTAGACTACCACGTAACAATGAAGCCTTGCTCATGCTGAGTGGCATGTCTGTTCTTGTGTCACAGATCAATTAATGTTTAGATTTCAATTCCAGAAAGTTCTCTGATTTGATGCACTGGAACTTCTACATGAATTTTGGGCTAAAAAAAGAGTAAGAGTAAAACCTTTTTTTGTTTTTTAAACTTATTTGGACACGCATTTAATCTAAGTGGATTTGAAGGTGGGAATTATACTGCCTTGCAAGGCTGTCATGAGCATTTAGTGACAATGTGCTGTACTTCTCCATAATGCCTGGAACAAGATAACTGGTAAATTTGTCCAGCCAATTAACCAACAACCATTAGTAACCATTTGTAATGTATGAATCCTAGTATTTGACATTATGTAAGGTGAAGAATATAAGTGATGCAGGTTTCCACACAAATATGCCATATTGTGAAAGCATTTTTACTCCATTTGCAAAAAGGATTATTTTCTCATGCTGGTGCTATTTTGAGAAAGTGGTTTGTGATAAAGCAACAAGTTCTGATTCCATCTGTCATGGGGTCCAATTTAACTGAGACCATTTCACAGGAATTGGAATGTTCAGAAGTCTGTGGGTGGTAGAAACCAAAATTTCAGGTTTATTTTAAGCTTAAAATCCTAATTCACGCTAAAATTAGTGCATTTGGGCAGAGAAAACCCTGATGAGGCTAGGTTGCAACTTAATATGATTGTCCTTTCTGTATACTATCTACAGCCATCGTGTTTAAAAAAATATGTTCACAATGAGACAATGAAAACTTTAAAACAATTTGTTAGTTCTCTACTTCTCAAAGATGACATGATGATAAGCTAACGCCTATAAACCCAAGACAGACATTTAGTAACCATGATGTTTTGAAAATGCAATTTAGCTTTTAGAAGGAACAACAAAATCATCCCTTCTATGTCTTCCCATTCATAGGCAGTGCACAGAGCACTGATTAAAAGGTAAACAAAGCAGATGCCCCTCCCCTTCTCTCTTAGTAATAATCCCATGATTCAATTCATTCTGAAACAACAGGTTACTATGGTAGCAGGAGAGCACACAGCATCTAACCATTCTGCAATGTGAAATCAGCACAGGAGAGGGGTGCTTCAAAATTCATGAGACTGGTAGTGCTTTAACATCCTGCATCTGTAGGAAAATAAAAATAAGCAGGTGACAGTGGCAGCCAAACATCATTAGTTTATCAGCCTTTCCAAGGTACTGAATGGTGTAGCCGTGATCTGTGCTTTTCATTTAGTGAGCTTAAGATTAGGTACCGCTAAAAATGCATAGTTCAAGGCAAACTGCCTGCAACAAATAATGAATGAGAAGAGTTTTTCTGATTATATGTTTTATATTTCTCTTCAATTTCAGTAAGAGCTAAGCTAAAGTTTTAATTTAAAAAAAATGAGTGTGGTCAGATACACTGAAAATCTATTAGAACTGGAACTCTTAGAGCATAGAGTTCAGTACAAAAATTATTACATTATTCACAAGTTCATTAAATATGTGCAATAAAAAGGAAGCTCCACAAAATACAGAATATCTAATTTCCATATATATAAATATAAACATGTATAAAATACATGATCATTTAGTCTTTTAAGTTTAACAATTCATTGTTATCACCTAACATGCTCTCATAGTTTTCTCTTCAAGTTGTTATTGTTTTATTCGGTAAAACCCCAACCTTGCTGTGGTCACATCTGTAGCCTCAGTAAGAAAGAAAAGTAGCTGTAAAAGATGAGCAAACAGCAGAGCAGCCTGATTTTGTAAATTCATGGTTTATTCTTAATTGCTGTGAAATTGAAAGGAGCCTGGGACTGGGATGTGTTGGGCTGGAGATATCAACGGTCTAGCTCAGTTTGAATTCAGTATACCTCCATGGAGGAAATTCAGGGGAGGAAAGATGTCCCACCATGAAGTTTTAAGGTAACTTGGTATATTCCATTTCTTCTGCATGGTCCTCCATGCTTATGTCTCTGCTAAGATTTTGCTCATTAACACCTAACTTGATAAAGACTTTTCAGATGTTGCTTTCTCTTCCTTACTTTGTATACCCTTTCTTCACCATCCTCTAGATATAATCCTTTCTTTGTAGCTACTCCTCCACTTGCTAAATTCTGTTGCTATTATTTTATGTAAAATTCTATGATAAAATGTGAAACTTCTTAGGGCGTGGGACATGTAGTGGGGATTTTTTTTTTCTGTTTTCACATACTCACCAGCTCATTTCCTCTTTCCTCTGATCACACACCACACCTTGCTTCAGAGAACTGTTTCCCTGGTCTATGTACTTGGGAATGGTAAACTTGGTACCCTCTCCCAGCCCCAGGGCGGTGTGGAGTCCATAGTTTGATCAGTTATGGTTCCCAGTTCAATAATATTGTTCATAACACAGAATGGGCATGTGACCCAAGCTGCGCTAATCTGCCTTTTCCCCTAAGAATTATATAAGGGTGGTATGACAGAATCTTTTGGGACTCTGACTATTCTGTGCCTAAATATGTCTTGTCTTGTTGGATGGCCAGGTCTAAGGTTAATAAATGACAAGCCAGATACCTAGAGGGAAATGTCTAGGGGAAACTGAATTGGCCAGAAATCACTATCTAGCACTGACAAAACAGAGAAAATAGACCATGAGCCCCAAAGCCAGCAGGACAAGCATTCTTCAGTTGGACCAGGGCATTAGCTCAGAGTGGCAGTAGGATGCTCTAAGAAGGAAGTAGGAGTGTGAAATGTTTATTGGGGAGCAAGATCCTTGAAAGGAAAAATGGAGGATGCAGGGGAGACTGAGACTGGGAAGCAGATGTGAGTAGCCGGCATCCAGTGGATACCCAAAGTAAAGTTTGTCTGCAGTGGACAGAAAAGGCAGGGCATTGGTGCATGGCCAACACAAGAGGAACTGAGATATTGCCTCCATGTTCAGACATTGCTCAGTATCACCCAGCAAGGGGGAGGCCCCAGCTTGAAAGTTGACATTGACCTAGAAGGAGCTAAGAGCTGGAGGGAGGTTTGTAGCTGGGCTGAGAGTTATCTCTTGAATGGGGACCCGAGAGAGGCATCTGCCTGTCTGCAACACCTGGAGACCAGAGTGAGATGCTGACGTCACACCAGAGGCCCCCAGCTCCCTCCTGGGCATCCTGGGGCACATATCTTTTCCTCTGCCTCTTACCTTACAATCCAGACATCATCTTACAAAGAAAAGTAGAGGATATGGGAGATTTAGGGACTTAGCATTTTTAACAAATGGAAAGCTGTTTCCTAAAGTATTGGACATGAGGTTCATTTGTTTTTCTGATAATCCAGTGGTATATTCTCAAGAGAAAGGCTGGATTCGTCACAGCCAAAATAAAGATGCTATGCTGTCTCCTCATAGATAAGAAACTATTGAATTCTTGATCCAGTGAGTGAGCATTATTATTGCCATTACATTTATAATGTGGTATGAAGAAAGGTCTAAAGTGAAAACACTTTGGCTGTGAGTTGTGGCTACAAAGTACTTCTAGAAAAGAGTTACTTTTTAGAATTTCATTTATTCTATAACTTTTTCTTTCTTTTCTTTTCTTTTTTTTTTTGGTGGTGGACATTATGGGAAAGAGAAAATATTGCTGCTACCTTTTGCTTTCCTCTGAAAAAGTATTTCTTCCCTGGTAACCATAGTATAAATCAAGGAGAAAGAATGCCAAGGCAAATTGGGTCCTTGCAGGGAAAGTGTGTTGGATGGCAACTCTCACCTGAGGATTTCAGAGTGATGTGAGTTATTGATTACATGCTATGCATTGTCACTCACGTATTCTTACTGCGTCCCAGGACCCAGAAACTCAGACAGTCTGGCTCACTTCTCTGTAATGGATGAAACCAGTCAAAGCGCACAAGTCACGTGACTGGGGCGGCTGCAAGAGAAATAACAGTAGGATGTTAGAGCTGAAGGTTGGAGGCAGGGAGCCTAGCTTTTTACTGAGTTATTTCATTCTGCTTCATGCTACTTCAATCCATTCAGCTCATTGACTCATCTTTCCTCTGTTATTTAAATCAGTTATTTATTGCTTATTAAATGCAGGGCACTAAAGGTTACTATGGCAAAGATCACTACAACAGAATTTTGCCTATGAGTTGCTCATAGTTTAGTTACAGCAACTACCTTGTAAAGGACTGATTTGGGGAAAAAATCTGTAAAATAAAGCTCTGTGATGTCTCCTAATATTAGAGACAGTCTTGGTAGAGCAGCTTTAATTTGCCTGCTGTAGGAAATAGACGCTTCAGAGCAGCATTGCTGGGCTGGACCTCAAGTGCACTGTGATAGCTGTCAATGCCTGGAAAGGGCAGACCCTGTCACATGTCACCAGCAGACAAGGTAGCTGGCTGCCTGCTCATTGTCCTTCACAGGAACTGATCCCCACCCACTGCAGTGTCCGCAGAGTGATGGGAGTGGAGTGCATTCCGTGTCCTTTTGTAGGTCTTGCTTCCTTTCGAGTGCTGCTCGTATCCCTTCCTCATGTGTCTCCGCAGGGCTGCTTGTCCCATGCTGGTGAGTGTGCAGCCTGTGTTCGCATCTGTGACTGGACTCTGGGTCTGCAGGGAGCTGCTCTGTTATATACTCACAGGCTGAGCTCTTAGATGGGTGATTTGTATTCACTCAAACCAACAGCTCAGAGGCTGCTAAAATGTTGATGCATTTTAATCTCTGGATCATATAAAAGGGATCCACATCCTGAACTTACTCAAGATATTAATTCATTGAATGTGAAGGGAGGAAAAGTAGTGAATTGCAGAATTCTCGTAAGTCCTCATTCCTTTCTTCTGGGCCTTTTCAAAGAAGAGGCACAGATGAGATATCCTGGCTGAGCTTTCCTAAGGATGATTTCTCTAAGAACTGCCAGATTTCATGCTGGAAAGAATTGTTCTGTGCAATAGTTTGTGTGCTTTGTTGCCATCAAAACTCAAGTCAAAGCTCAGTTTCTCTGTAGAGTAGCATCTGTGACCGGGGCCTCAAGGGAAGTGCCGTGAGTCATGGATGGCCACCTGTGGGCAGGATCAATGCGCATCCCACAGGAGCAGCGTAGGCCCCAAGGTCTTGGCTGGTTACCAGGACAGCAGGTTGTTGTGAAGCGAGGCTGACCCAGTGTTCTGCCTCTGTTGCACACCCTGCCTTCTCACATACTTGTACTGGGTGTTGCTGTCGCCATCTTTGATGTGACCAGGAGGCCCTTACCCGGGGCATCCTGACCTTGGATTTTCAGTCACTGTCTATGAGTTAAATGAACCACTTTTTTTTTTATAAGTTACCCAGTCCAGGGAATCTGTTATGGCAGCATAAAACCGACCCAAAACAGTTAGACAACTAAAATTTACCCCACAAAGTTCTGTCTTGGATGTTTTAAATTGTTTTCTGTTCAATGAAGTTCACATTTCCAAGGACACTTTTCAAGTTCTCTGTCTTCATTGGGCTTCCTAAAAAGCACAGCCCGAGACAAGGTCTTGGGTGCAGGGTGGTTGTTTATAAGATGAGCCCAGGGTGCTGGAGAGAAGGAACAGGAAGAGGGAGATGGAGAAAGAAGAGGGGGCAAGCAGTGGTACAGAGTCAGCTATCACTGTAGGTACCTGTTCTTACCTGTCAGAGGAAGTATGTGAAAAGAGTTGCCCCTGATGGAAGGGAGACCAGAAAATTTGCTTCCTAAATCTCACTCCCCTTGGCCAGAGCAGCCCCGAGGGGCAGAGCTCCCTTGTACTTCAAGGTTGCTCCTGTACACAGACCTAAGGCAGAGCAGAGAGGTACAGAGGCACACACAAGAGGGGACAGGCTGCTGGCACACAGCTAACTGTCACTGCAGGTTCACAGAATCCCAGGATGACACGGGGGATCTGACCCAAGGCACAGAGTTCCCATGGCCAACTATCTCATGCACAACCTGCTGTCTTGCCACATCTGCTCTCCTTTGGATCTCTATGTTCCCAAAAGATGACGTGTTACCAATTGATTAGAAATGTGGCACTGGAACTTTTAAAAGGTGATAAAAGGAGAGGTCTTCTTGTCATTAGGGCACCTTAGGAGGGCTGGTGAGACACAGGTCTTGTTCTTTATTTTACTTTCCATCCACCAAGAAGTGAGCAGCTTCCTCCACCACACTACCTGCCATGAACTGCTGCCTCACCACAAGCCCAAAAGGAATTGGGACCAATGGACTGACCCCTCCAAGATGGTGAGTTCCTTTTTTGAATCAATCACTGCAGATATGTGGTATAATAGTGCAAAGCTCAGCCTCTTTCTGGCTGCAGCAGAGCTGAGAAGCTAATCTGGATTCTTAGAGAGAAAACAGGTCCTTCCAGATTACACACACAAGGGAATATCTTCCTCCCAAGCTTCTGGTGAAGACAAGCTTCCCCCTGTGAGACAAGAGTCTCAGTGAAGCCAATGCCCAGAATGTTCCTTCCACAGTTTGAAGAAGTTTTGTTCCATAGTCACCTGGCTCCAAGGCAAGTTGGCATGACAGAGGGGCATCACAGAGGAGAAAGTTTATGGCAAGGCAGGTAGAAGGTGGCAAGCTCTGATCATGACTTCTGCAGGCACTTTTGGAAAGAAGACAGGATTTGGCAAAAGTGGGACTGTTTTGGCTCTGTAGACCCTACCCACACACCCTAGTCCAGTGTCTCACACCATAGTCTCTACATGGATCACCTGGATATTTTGCTAAAATGCAGATTCTAATCCAGTAGGACTCAAGGTTCATTGATTCTAGTTGAAGCTCATGAGATTTTGCTGGGTTTTATACTTTGAGGAATAAGGATCAGGGACAGAATGTTTCTGGGTGTGGGAAACAGCTACACTTCTGTCACTCTGTGGCTGCTTCTGACACCAGGGACAACTGGGAAACTGAGACCCAAATGGATTTTCTCTGGTATCACCAGAGTTCCTTTTTTCTGGCATTTTTTCTTTCTGGCACAACTTTCTGGTTTCCACTGGCCCCCAGTAGCCTTCTATATACTACCTTTATTTTTTTTTTCGTCAAGAACAGGGTAAGGAATCAGGAGACCTAGGTTCATGTCTTGTTTGCAAGGAACTGGGTATGTTGGCTAATTTCACATTGCTCTGGTTTCAGTGTCCACATGTATAAAAATAGCTGGTGAGCAGATAATTTATAGGGCTCATCTTCTTCCAGACTAGTATTTATGGGATGCAAATGCCTTGTCCGTGAAGCCAGTGTGGTCTTTTTATACTGTGGTATTGATTCCTCTCCAGGAGGATTGCTCTGGCTTGGCACTTATCTCTCTGGGTGGAAGGGAAAGTTTAGATCCCTGATACAGACTTCCATAAATAGCAAATAGATAATGAACAGAAGCATTCCTTTCTCAGTATCCTTGCACTTTTAGGATAGAAGCCACACAGAAGACTGCAGCTGATGGTTTTAGGTGGGAACAGAAGGAGAAGGAATCTTCACTGTTTATTGAGGAATAGTTTCTTCCCTCCCTTCTTGCCTTTCAGAGTGACCGGAAGCCATGGAGTGAGGCGAGGTGAACAGGCCCCGCATATATACTCCTGCATCTGGAGTGAGGTCCTGGCCCTCTGCTGATCACATCTATTCACTGTGAGAGGAAAAAGCAGGTGCGTCATGAAGTCTTTACTAGGTCATTGGGTATCAGAAAGCACACAGCATTTTGTGCTATAAAGTTAATAGAATCGATTAATCTAGTCACGCACTCTGCAAGTTAATTATGTTCTCTGTCTTCAGTCTTTTCCTCACTTTGATGAGTAACTTCCTTGGATCACTGGGAACAAATCATTCTGCTAGAGATGAGAAAGGGGAAAAGAACATAGGGTTATCCAATTTGAAGAGACATTAATTTAAAAGCAAAATAAACAAGGATTTTGTTTTTTCATTTCCTGCCTTATTGAGACATGTCTGTACAGGACTGAGGGCTGCCTCTAAGGAATGACTGTGCTGTATGTGCCTCTGAGCATATTAGATCCTCAAGCATTTTATATAGAACAAATCATTAACTTACTTACCTTGAGGGTTTATAGTTACGTAGCCATTGTGCTAGTATTCAAAAAGAAGACAGTTTCAGCTGCTGGTGTATAGAGAGAGACTAGAGTGATTCTCTTCCTTGTGGCTCTCCTGGCACATTTTGCCTGCTTAGATTCCCTGCTAACAGGACCTTTAGGCTAATGGACTAAGACCTAGAAAGGAGCCACAAAGGGTCACCAAAAAAAACAAAAACAAAAACAAAAACCCTATGTCTCAGTTTGCCACAAACATTACAGGTTAGAGTCTATTGTCCGGGTGTCTCATCTGTTTACAGTTTTATTTTTTGCTTTTCCATTTTTAGTGAGATATTATAATTAGAAGTTACATTTCAATAATTTGGGAAATGTTGTGTAGCCATCTACTGTGTACTTCTGACTTCTGTCACGGTCACATAGTTTTGAGCTTCTTGTGTGGAGAGAAGAATTTTTAACATCCAGTGAAAACTGAAAAACAATTAGCAATAATTTATTTCTCTTTTTTCTAATCACTCTTTTAGGTACATGGTAACAAGCACTTTCTTTTAAAGACTGAGAATTAAATAAAGTACAACAGAGTAAGAGGTTAAGAGGAGCTAGTTCTTCCCAGTTCTAGAAGGTAGTGAGAGAAGTATTAGAGGCTGTGGTTTGTAAGCTTCAGTTATGATATCCAGTTATACCATGAGCTTTCCTGTAACTTATAAGGTTCAGAAAATTGCCAGACTGCCAGTTGGTAAATGGATAAAATTAGTGACAAACCAGACACCATAGGTTAGGTGAACCTAAAATATGTGTGGGAAAGAGAGACTAAACAATTTTACTATAGAGCACTTAGTTACTGGAACATTCTTGATATAGTGGTTTTATATTTTATTGACTGCAGGTCAATATATACTTATCTGGTCTGATAAGTTTCTTGCTTTTTTAAGACCGGGTCTTGCTAGGTAGTTCAGATTGGCCTTGGGCTCACTTTGTAGCCCAGGCTGGTCTTGAACTTGCAACAATACTCTCGTCTCAGCCTCCCAGGTGCTGGGACTGCAGGTATGCACCGCTACACCTGGTTTGGTCTAATAATTTTTTAGATTTCACACTAAATTTTTGAAACAAGAATGAGCTAGAAAATAAGAAGAGTATGTTCAATAAATGCTAACTTAAGTGTTAAATTTCTATTTATCAAGAAAATGACTAATTAGCTTTTAATTAGCTCTAAATATTTCTCATTTATCACCCACCAATACAATTGTAGTAATAAAACTGACCATAAGACAATCAGGATACAGAAATCTGATGTACTGTTAGTAACTATTCAGAAGTCAGTGATTAGTGTTTTGAGGAAATTATGCACATAGGCTTAACTTTTATAGCAGTAGAAGGTTTATTTATGTAGCATGTTTTTTCATTTATATCAAATGACCACATTTCTAAAGTACTTTACTTCATTAACTGAGAGACTCAGCAGAGATCCAGGATCCTTACTTTGTAAATATCCTTGTCCTGTGAAAAAGGAGAGAGGGTGGCCTGTGTACAATATAAAGGAAGAAAAGAGCCTTGCTCTTCCTCACTTTTGCTCTGGCTGCTTTTGATGACTACTGCCCAGAAGTATTGCCCCTGGAGCCATGCTACCTGTATATCTTGGAGCCAGATGATTATGGA
This sequence comes from Hydrochoerus hydrochaeris, assembly GCA_004027455.1. Taxonomy (NCBI): domain Eukaryota; kingdom Metazoa; phylum Chordata; class Mammalia; order Rodentia; family Hydrochaeridae; genus Hydrochoerus; species Hydrochoerus hydrochaeris. The sequence goes on along the minus strand of PVLA01002226.1, from coordinate 69,315 downwards.
CCAAAACCTCCACAAACTGTGAGCTGAATAAACCTTTCCCTCCTTCATTTTAGGTGTCAGGTATTTTGTTCCCGCAGCAAGAGAAAAGTAACCAAGATACATTCTATGTTTCTGGGTGTTTAAGCTCGTTTATGAACACTTCTTTCACTTGCATTTCAGTGGCTTTTTGGGAGAGAACTATCATCATCATGTCAGTTCCCAGGAAGAGGAGGTCAAAGTTTGGAAGTGGGCAGTGTCACACCTACCTCATTCTCTCTTCCAAGCGAGGTGTGAGACCAGAGAGATTCAAAATGTGGGGAGGGAAAGAAGTTCTCTAATTTGATGGAAAGACTTGCAAAGTCACATTGATGAGGACATAGCAAGGGATGTAGCTGTGGTCTTTCTAACAATCTGCCAGAAACAATTCCTGTTGAATGTTACAGCGACAGATATAGAGTCTAGGTTCTCAGTGTGCTTTAATTAACATTCTTTCTCTAGTCCCACAGCACTGTTGTGGATAAGGGAAGACTTATCATCTCTTACTTGAATAGATGTTTATTCTCCTTGGCTTCTATTTGAAACCACTACAAAATACCCTTTCTATATCACACCTAATCTGAACATGTTACCCCAATGCTTAAAGTTTGTAGTAATTCCTTTCAGTCTATGACAGACTCTAGAATGATCACTTTGTATTGTAACATGGCTCATGGTATAGCTTTCTATGTTCCCAACATTCTCTCCTGTCACAGCAAAAGGCATCTTTTTAGGCCAAGCCTGATTGTCCTACCAGTAACCCTTCAAATGTGCTCTGACTTCTTGTTCTACTTGGGATTTTACAAATATTTCCCCTTCATGTGGAGAAAAAAAAATCTGCCATCACCTACCATCCCTTACTCCATTACATTTTCTGTTTTGCAGGCACTGATCCTTAATCTAGCTGGCCTGTCATTTCTTCCAGAAGGCCTTCCTTGGGGCCCCTGATCTGGAGGCCCCACTTTATATGTCCAAATAACTCTGTGGTAAGTGTTATCTGTATCACAATGAATACCTCTCTAGCATGCTTGCTACCCTGTGGGGTCTGAGAGGCTAAGAACTATGCCTTAGACTTCTGATTATTTATCCCTTAGAATAGTGTCTAGCCTGTAGTATATTTTTGTTGTTTCTTTTATAATGAAATGGAATTAAAATAAGTGTAATTAAACAAAAAGTAGACAATTTAACTGCTTAGAAGAATACTTACTAAATCCTCTGTTTTAATTATTCCTTCTAGATACTCATTAAAATTTACCAAATGAGGTGGTAATGAAATTTTTCAATAAAAGTGTTTATTACTTGTGTTTGTAAATAGAGCAGTAGCTCAACTGTTGAGTTTAAATTGTGTTCTACAGCATATAAAATTTAGGTCAGTTCTTTCATTTGTGCATTGAAAGTTTTTGCCCATGGAATAAAAAAAGACTAAAGATTTTTTTATAGTAGTGGGAAAAAGTTGTTAATATTTTACATCTGGAGTAAGAAGCATGTCTTATAGATACACATTTGAATTTTTAGCTTAAATCATATAATATCTCAAAAAAGTAAAAATCCTGTCACTCAGATTTAATTGATGATTCCCTTTGTTATATGTGAGACATAAGTACCTTATAAAGAAATGTTCCAAATACATTTAAAAGGCTCCCTCATTCTGTTCTTATCGTACTGTTTCTACATGTAACCATTCATTCATTCATTCATTCATTCATTCGTTTATTCAAAATAATTACTGAATACATTTATGTCAACCTAGGTAAGAAGCATCCAGTTGATTGGCTTAACATAGTTCGGGGTGTGGACAATGGACTTCTTGAAGGGGGAAGACCCTGGATGACACCAACCAACAGGCTTGTAGCCTGAATGAGATGAGGAGAAAGAAGGAGGAAGGCTTGCATCTGTTTCTTCAGAGGAGCTCCAGTCTTTGTCTTTGCCCTGCATATCCATCTCCTGTTCTTTAGGCCAGACCCTTCTGCCTTCCACTGAAGACCGTTTGGTTTCCTGATATGGACTTGCACAGGACTCTACAGTGAGCTCCAGGTCTTTGACTTTTGACTGAATCCTTGTAATCTCCAGCTCACAGAGTGCTCTTTTGGACTCTTCTACACCTAATTCTGCAGGTGGCTATTGTAAGCCTACCTTGTAAATCACGATCTATGTATCTGTAACTACATCTATATCTATAATCTTTCCTAGATACAGGGAAGAGCTATAAACAAATTCTTCTCTTGTGAGATATATAGTTTATTACAGACTGTAAACTATTCTCCAAATAAATGTTTATTATGCCAAAGTATGGATTTATGTATTGATCTTAGTATATGTACTAATAAATGAGAATGAATGTATTGTAAAATAAAACCTATGTATTTTATTAGTACATGAACATAGTATAAGCTATATTGGATGATATCACTGAAATGTTACACTATATATGGCATCTTTTTTCAATTTTTCTTCTTTAAAACTATGGTTTGTAGTTTCCCCTTTTCATTCTACTAAATTCACTTATTTTATAGTATTGCATATGCTTAGGCCACAGGTAACTTAAACCTCACCAGTTGATAATAAGGTTATTTTCACCACCTTGGTATCACAAGTAGTGCATGGACATTTTTTAATATGTTCTTTTGTTTTTAGTATTCGATTCTTTCTTGGATGGCTATATAGGGATGAAATCACCGGGTCAAAGAACAGGAATAGCTTCAGTTACTAGGTATCACTCTAAAATGTGGCTGGAACAATTTATACTTTTATTATCAATGTACGACTCTTATTTCCCTACATAACTGCCTCAAAAATACCTAAAGAATATTTTTTCTTGAATGTAATGGATGACTTCAAAATATTTCCCTTGTTTAGCAGTCACTTGATTTTCTCTCCCGAGAATTTCCTGTTTCTATTTATGTTCATTTTTCTAATACAGTTATTTGTCTTTTTTATACTGACTTGTAAGATTTATTTTGTCACTTAATTACATATGCATAATCATACTGAAATAGCACCATTATCAAGCTAATTTGCATATCTGTCACCTCATATAGGGTGATCATTAATAGTGATCCAACTGGACTGGATTAAGAAACACCCAGCAGATTAGTAATGCAGTTCTGGGTGTGTCAGTGGGGTGTATGCAGACATGACTGGCACACTCACTTACACTGTGGGGGGCACCATCCATTAGGCTTGTAACCTGGATAGAGAAAGAGGAAGGAAGTTGGTGTGATTTTGAAGAGCTCCAGTCTGCCTGAGAAGGTGCATTTTTTGCTGCTGTCACCTTAGAATACCAGTCTCAGTGTCTTCAGTCTTCCAGTGCAGGCTCATATCAGCAACTCTGCAGTGAGCATGCAGGCCTTCAGTTTTGGAGTGGTGCTACTTCCATGATCCTTCTTGTTCTTCAGCTTCCATCTTCTTGGACTCCTCAACTACTGGAGCCTTGTGTCTCCAGCATGCAGACAGCCCTGTGTACTCTCACACCTCTGATCCTGTAAGCCTACCTAATAACTGCCCTTGCATAATGATATATTTTCTATTGATATTGTTCCTCTAGAGGGCTCTTGAATTTCATAAAGTTTTAACACTGAGTATTACAGAACTTCCTTTGCCCTGAATTTACCTTAATTCTTTTTTGCTCCTCAGAAGTTAAAGAAAACTTGAAATCTTTAATGTTTTCACTTGGATGGATTTTTGGCCCTTTTGATTTCTTCTCTTTCAATCACACCAGCCATTTAGGTTCTTATGTCACCCTGGGGAAAAAATTTCACTCCCAAGCTCTGTGCGCTGTCCTTTGCTGCTTGAGATGTTGAGTAGAGAGATCATCCTAGCTATGTCACAGCACCTTGCTTCCATGAAATGCGGCCATTCATTCTCTCATGTTTGGATGCATTCATAGTCCATCCATCCTACAGCCTCTGATCAGGCTGGTGCTGTGCAGCTCCACCAAATGGAGATCAGAGCCATGTTACACCTGGTTTATCCTTGGATGCTTCCTTTTGAAAAACCTCACTGCATATTTAAAATATCAGTCAAACTATACTTTTAAAATTGTTTTTAATTTGCTTCTCAAAAATAACATTTTGGTTCCAAATAAATGATTTATAAGCTTTTTCAACACAACTATTTGAATGCTATTGTCAGTGCTCAATTGCTATGTTAGTTTTATAGTCCTGTGTCACAAACTACTACAAATTTAGGGGATTAAGTGTGACATTTCTTATGTCACAATTCCATAGATCAGAAGTCTGGACATAGCTGGATTCTCTCCTCAGGATCTTGGGGGCTGATTTCAAGGCATCAGCCAGGGTTGCAGCCTCATTTAGAACTTGGGACGCTCTATCTAGATCCTTCAGATTGTCCACAGAGTTTAGTTATTCACAGCTCCAGAAATGAAGCCTGTTTCCTTGCTTGCTATTAGCATGGCATTGCTTCAGCTACTGGATGTTCTCATAGGTTCTTGCTATGTGGTCCTTCAAGAGGCAATTTTTAAAATTTAAATGTAAAATTTAATTTTTTTTATTTGGAAGACAATGAAACCAAATGAAATAAAACAAAGTATAGTCAATCAAAAGAAAACAATGAGCATGGTACATGACTTCAAAACAGTATAAGAGAAAATCAATAATGGCTAACATAATTCCTCTTGTTATCATCAAAATAACTGCCCATACCATCAAGGATAATAAAGTCAAGCAAAATAGTACAGAATAAAGCTAATAAAAAACAAACAATGGAAGCAGTGCAGGACTTCAAAACAAGATAATAGTAAAACAATGGTGGCTACCATAACACCTCTTGTTATCTTCAATACAATCAAACAAAACAAAATAGAATAAAACCAATCAAAACAAAACAATGAAAACCACATGGGGTTTCAAAACAGGATAATAGGAAATCAGTAATGGCTACCATAATATATTTTGTTATCTTTGAAATAGCTGTCTATGTCATCAAATATAATAAATTAGACAAACTGAAACAGAATAAAACCAAAGTAAACAGAACAATGAAAACCATATGGGTTTCAAATCACAATAATAGATTAACAATGGCCACTTCCTTCTCTTTTTAGACGTGTCCTCCCCTTTCACTTTTACATTATGTGTTGTGTATTTTAGATCCCACTAACCAGTTTTCTATACTATGGAGACAGCACGATACTCACCCATGTAACTCTGAACCATTTCACTCATATACATGATTTCAAGTTGTCTCCATTTACCTACAAGAGCCTCAAGGTTATCTTTCGTTATAGCTGAGTAGCTTTTCATTGTATAAAGATGCCATGTCTTTCTTGTCCACTATGTAGCTGATGGGCAAGCTATGCCCACTTCTTTCTGGTTCCGTGTCACATAGAGCATTGTTCTTTTTCCTTTGACTTTCAGTCTATGAACCACATTTCAAGTGAAATGTGTTTCTTGTATAAAGCATACCGATGGATCCTGTCTCCTGATCCATTCTGCATGTGTTTCTTTTTATTTGAATTGAGGCCATCTGCATTAATGGTCAACATGCACTGCCTTGTCATTGCCATGCTATTTTCCTACTGTTGGCTGCCTACTTTACTCTTCCATTAAATTGTCTGCCCTGCTCAATGATCCCCCTCTGCGGCTATTCCTGGAACCATGATCTTTTTAAAAAATCTCTTTCTATAATGTCCTTCAGTATTCTTTGTTGGGTTGGTTTGGTGGTCATGAATTCCTTCAGTTGTTCTTTGTCATGGGAGTATCTTGTTTCTCCAGTATCTAGTTTTGCAGGGTCCATCAATCTGGGTTGGAAGTTGTTATCTTTCAGGATCTGCAATACTTCAGCCTCTTCTTTACTTGATGGTTTGTGTGGAGAAGTCTGTTGTGATTCTGATGGGTTTTCCTTTATAGGTGATCTGTTTCTTTTCTCTAACAGCTTTTAATATTCTGTTCTTGTGTTAAATTTTTGAGATCTTGATTATTATATGTCTGGGTGTAGATTTATTTTGGTTATGGCTAGCTGGTGTTCTATATGCTTCACTTATCTGAATGCTACTTCCTTTTCCCTTGCTTGGGAGGTTTTCTAATATTTCTATAAATAGACTTTTAATGTCATTTGTATTGACCCCTGCTTTTTCACTGATACCTATTATTCTTAAGTTATGTTTCTTTGGGTTGTCTTGCGTCTGTGGAATTGTTACTTCCTGCTTCCTTGTTGCTTCTAAGAGATCTTCTTTCCTTTTGTGATCGCAAGCTGCAAATCTATCTTCCAGGTTTGAAAGTCTATCCTTAGTGTCTTTTAAGCAGTTTTGCCAGCTTTCAATGGAGTTTTTAATTCTCTTTGAATCTGTTTCATGTATTCCAAATCTTTTTTATATTGTTTATTCAAGGTTTCCCTCATTTTCCTATGCTCCTCTATTTTTTATCTATGTCTTCTTTAGAGGTGATTAGCAGTTCTTTTATTATGTTTTTCATTTCTTCTTTTACCTGAGATAGTGTTTCTGTTCTAATTTTTTTCTAGCCTCATGGAGTTGTTTCTTTACTTCAGTTGCCATCCTTTCAGAAATTTCAGGTGTGTAACTCACGATCTCTTCTGTGTTTACATCTGGATTTGCTCTGCTTGGGTTGGAGGCCGGACACTGTCTGTTGTTTCTTCGTCTTGACATATTCCTGGGTTCTTCTGGACAAGCAGGTAGTGGGGTCCCAGGCACTTCCCGCATTGGCTACAATTTCTCTGAAGTGAGACTGTTTGGTTCTTCTAGCCAGTGCTGGCTACAAGCTTCTGATGGTGGCCACTGGGTGTGCTGGTGCAGGGCTGTCTGCTGCTTTCCCCAGCCTGTGCTGGCTCCCCATGGCTGCTGGAGTGTATGTCGGGGTGGGGCTCAGTCTGAGCAATTTCTACTGGTCTGCACCCAGCTAGGAGTTGCTGCGGGAAGCTGGTAGCAGTTCTGTTTCAGGGCTTATCTGACCAAACTCCAAATGACTCCTAGCCAATTGCTCCCTCCTGTAAGAGAACTGAGCCCTCTGCACTCACCGCCAGCCAGTGTAGTCCTCCACATCCGCTGCTCCCCTCCACTACTGAGTCTCACTGCAGAGGCCTTGGGGTCACCAGCCACCACCGTCACTGTGACCCTGCATCCTGAGGTTTCAACAGCTTCTCTCACACTATGCGTCTGGCTCCGGGGGAAGGTGCTGCCTGTTACGGCCTTCGTCACTTAAATTTTTCTTTTTACTCTCTCTGTGGGCTTCAGTTCTCACTTTAGATCCTTTCCGGGTCCAGGGGACCCAATTCTTTCCTTTCTGTCTCCCTATGATGCTATATTCCATCCTTTGGACTGTGTCTCTCAGAGAGGTTCTTACTCTGCTGCTTACTGCTCCACTGTCCTCCCAGAATCCCTCCAGATGCAATTTACAACGTGGCTGCTTGCTTTCTTCTGGTCCAGCAAAAGTGCATCTCTCTTTGTTTTCATCTTTTAGAGAGCACACCTGATAAGTTAGATTCACAGGACCACCTTCCTTTTGATTAATGCACTGTCAATTTCTTAGTAAATTAGTCACAGGAATGGTAAGACTGTCTAGAACTACTCATACTCAAGGGGAAAATATTATATTCTGGGGGACATCAAGAGGCTAGAAACTTTGGGACCATTCAAATTGATTGCATTGCACTTGAATCCCAATTTTCCTCTATTTGAACACTTGGATAGTTTACTTTTTCTGGTTGGATCCAATAGATAGAAACCTTTCTTCTCTATCTATGAATATGAATTTAAAAATTGAGAAATCAGACAAATCCCAGCATAATCAAAAGGGTTATAATACATTTATTACTAACAAGATTAATGATGAAGAATGCAGGTGAGTGATGAAACCAAATAGGTTTTTTACTTCCTCTGTTCACCTGCTTTAGACTTTGAGAATGTCTGTTCAAGGGCTAGCTTCTGTTTGTAAAGATACCATTGCCTCACACAGGGCCATGAAAGAGAAGGAAGGAAAAAAAGAACAAATGCCATACTTTGAGTTTTTGATAGATTAATTCCAGATGAGACCAGCAGCAAGTAACTTGATCTACTTGCAGAGAAACTGGTTTAAGTTTTGGGACTGAGGTTTAAAGAATTTAGGGAAGCTTGCTACTCGTGGGAAACAGAGACCAGGGGAAAGAAGTTCCTCTCTGATATTCATAATTTTAATTTATCTCTAAAGGTCTGACTTTTCCAAACAGAATAGTTATAAAATAATAATAAATGCCATTTCTTTTCCCACTAGAATATCAGAAGCACTTAGTGCATATTGCTGCTCAAGAAAGGCCATGTTATGTAGGAACTATTCATTTCAGAATTCTTATCTGAAATTGATGATATTTACCCAGGACACAGGCAGGTATGGCCAGGTTCCCTTGAGCCATGTAGGAGGTGTTTTTTGGGTTCACATGGACCCCAAGGGGCCAACTAGCTCACAGCAGGGTATTTGAGGCAGAGCAATCCATTCCTTCATTCTCTTTGCTTGCTTATCTCTGACCAAAAGAATCAATTTATTTTTTCTTCATAGAAACTCAGTTCCCCAGTGCAAAATGATTGTAGCTTATCACCAAACTGACTTAAAATGATATTGGCAAAAAAGTGATAAATTTTTCTCTACACAACTCTGTAACCAGAGGGATATTTGATTTTGGGGGGGGATCTAGATGGTAGGAAAAGGAAAATTAATTGGATTTCAGTCATCTAGGTCACCATCTTGTCTTCTCAGTTTCCTTACCTGTGAAATAGAAAAAAATATCCTGAATTTTCCACAGGTTTATGAGGAGAGTTAATATATGAAATGCACTACTGTTTTTTTTTTAAAAAGTTACATATTTATAGTTTACTATCCATTTTATTTACATGACAGAAATTCAAATTCTCAAAATCTTTTACAGACAGTGATATTTAAAAGACACATCAATTCTATAAACATAAATTTAGGTTATGTTTAACTTCCATTTGCCAAAGTATAAAGATTTTTTGTTGTTGAGCTTTACAAGGGACTTAAATGGATTTTTTTCTTTTTAGTGCACCAGTTACATTACAATGTGGCCTTTTACATTTCTTTATGATTTACTCTATTTTCAGTAGTACATGACACAGTTAGCTCTCTGCCACATCTTCCTGAATTCAGGAGATTTAAAAATTTTTTTTTTCAAATCACAACTGGAGTATCAGGTAATGGTGAAATAAAGACAAATTGGGCCCAAAAGATTCTGGGCTCAACCCTTCGAGAAAAGAAACTGTATTTGCAAATCTCTTATTGATGTTATTGTCTACTTTGCAGTTTCGGTTAAGTGTGTACCATTGCATTGTTCTATTCTTTATGCTTTGAAAATTTTACTAAATTAAATAAGGATAAGTTTGATTGGATTGCTTCCTGTGAAGGTTAAGCTTGTATCAACTTGATTGGTTTGGGATCTGCTCAGGTGTCTGGGTGAGTACTCTGTCTTTTTACCTCTTCCTCTCTGGCACTGTTCCCTGCTCTGCATGCCTGCCAAAACAAACTAAAGGATATTTGCTCTGCCATTCCCTTCCACCATGATGCCTTTGAACTGCAACCAGCTTACTATGGACTGAGTCTCCTGAAACCATGAGCCAAATTAAATCTCTCCTCCTTTAAATTGTGAGCATAGGGTATTTTTTCACAGTGATAAAACTTATCAATATCTCACTTTCCATTTGAATTTTTGAATTGTGATCATTTGATTTCCAGAGTATTGACAGAGTTTGATAATCTTTGATTAGACTCATATTTCCTGAGGATCAGAAAATTAAGGACAAGTCAGAAATATTATTTGTGTAATAAGCACTCTTGGATGCTTACAAAAAAATTTCACGAGGAGAGAAAGACAAAAATGGTTACACATACCTCATAATTTGCTCAACTCTTTGAAATGTCACAGAAAATACATAAACAGTTTATGTGGCCAAGCCAGAGGCCTAGATGCTTAAACTGTCTACTCTTCTCCCGGACTGTAAAGAAGCTAGGGGAAGAAAGTAAACAATCAAAAACTGAGGCACTGTGTGCTTAGTATCACACACACACAAACACAAAAATATTTAAAAATTACACCAAATTGGTTGCTAAGCTAATTAAATCATGTAAATCAAGCCTTTGAAGGATGGTTAATAGCTTCCAAGGTAAAATTTTCAGGTTCTTGATCTATGAGTAAGGACTTTATGAATGTTTGCTAATTTTATCAGTAGTGCATTTTTCTGAACAAGAATTATTTTATGCACTTATCCACTCAGCTGGCCTTTGTTAAGTACCTGCTGGGCATAAGGTACTCCACTAAAAGCTTTGTGCTGATTTCCACAGAAGGTGTAGAAAGGCTCTTTACAATCAGGTTGTCCATCAGGCACAACACTACTTTATCAACACCACGTTTTGCAATTGTATGAAGAATTTGGCTTTTAATTTTTGGCTGCTAGAACAATATTTAGGTGGTACCAAAGCATGTCAAAGTGAACAGCCTACTTCCTAAAATGGGATATCTAAGGATGAAAAAATAAGAACTTTATAACCTTCTAGAATTTCTTTTTCTTTTCTTTTCCTTTCCTTCCTCCTTCCTGCTCTTTTTTCTTCCCTCTCTGCTCCCCCCTTTTTCTTTTCCTCTTTTTTTTTTGAGGTACTGATGAATCCAGGGCCTTCCCATAGAGCGAAATCCCTAGCCTTTTTATTTACTTATTTATTATCATTATTTTAAAAGAGTCTTGTTAAATTGCCCAGGCTAGGTTTGAACTTTTGACCCTCCTGTCTCAGTCTCTCAGGGTGTTGGGGTTAGAAGCATATGCTGCTATGTCTAGCTAAGAACTTGCATTAGCAGAGAGCCAGTAATGAAGGGCAGCCACTCATTCATTCATTTGTTCCTCAACTCAGGCATATAGGTGGCCAGGTATGTACCAGACACTGTTGGTTCTCAGAGATGGAGCTGTGGAGCAGACACCGCCTGGACCTTCAGGGTAGCTATATAAAGCAGTGGGACAATAATGTGGGTATAGGCTACTGCACAAGTGCTCAGGAGGGGCTGGATCCCAGTCTTTCTGTCTGAGGGTGAACTTCCTAGAATAGAGAATATTTAAGCCAGTAGTGATTTAATACAGGTAATAGGAAAAAAAGGAAAAGTTTTGCTGCAAGACAGAGTAGCATTTTCAACATTCCTAATTAAGAGAGTGTGCCTCATATTCAGACTCCACAAGAATCCAAAATCAGGTGTTATAGCAGTGAGTGTAGACAGAGAAGCAAAGCTGAAGGGCAAGCAGAGTGCAGTGAGGGACCCTTTAGAGACAGAGTAAGGGTTTGCTGTCTAGTCTGTGGGCAACGGGAGTCCCATGCGGCCCAGGTACTATGGGAAATCCTAGTGAGTAGAAGATCTGTTCTATGGCTTTGCACTTTTGGGTTAGCTGGACTGCTGGAAGTAGCAATCAGACCCATTAGTAAGCAATTTCCAGAATTAGCCAAATGCTAGGCCAACGGGTTCTTACCACCAAGAGTTGCATCGTGCACAACGAGTAAAGAGGCAGAGGTCATGGGGACTGAGAGAGGAGGTAGGGGACACCAGTACGTAGAGAGCTGCAACCTAATTCATTTCCATGTGAGTTAATGCTGTTTATTATCCTTCAAGCCTGTATGAGGCGTAGGTAGCTTCTAAAATTTGCAGTCTCTACACACACACACACACACACACACACACACACACACACACACACACAAGCCTTGCCTGATTCCAGTTGCAACGGTCACTTGCCCCAAATGACCTTCTTTAGGTTACTTAATTCACCTGTTTTTCATATCCTCCAACTAATCTAACCAGTTTGGATTCCCTGAAGTTGTTCATTTTATATTTGTTTCTGAAGTTCCTTTTTCACAGAGGGATGTGCAGATCAGGCAGTTTACAAAGGATAGAATCAGGGTCAGGGTGAGGGACAAGGGATTTGAGTGACCTCATATTGTGAAAGCAGCTGGTGAGAGGCTCATTAGGACCGTCTGTTTTCTTTTTTCCCCCTTTATTCACCACATTTCAGAGCTATTTTTAAGCTTTTTGATTCCACAGAAGCTATTTCCTGCTCAAATTAGTTTCCATTCCTCATTGCACGACTACTTAATACAAGAGAACACATGGAAAGTAATTAATCAAAGCCCTGGTGCAGTGTGAGCACAGCCATTCCAGGAAGATGGTCATTTGCAGATGGGTGTGCTATTCCATCCTTAAGTTATTCTGTGCTGTTCAGTAAAAAGCACCAAATTGCTTTCTTTGCAATTACTCTGAAAAAATCGTTCCATTAGGGGGCATTCCCATTGCCTCTGATTCAACTGTATGGTTTCTTTTTAATCTATTAGTTTTAAGGAGGACCTGAGGCATGAGTAAGTTTTGTTTAAAAGCCTCCCCATGGTTTGCATCTTTCCTTCCTTGGGTACTTTGTCTTCCTATCATCAGTCCGAGAATTAGCTGATTGTTTCAGCTCTAGATTTTTGGCATGCACAATTTTACTTTTGATTTTTTCCTTAAGAAATGTTGTTACAATCTGGATAGGACCAGGAAGAGTTTTCTTTCTTGTGGAGTAGTAAGTGGCCAGAAATTATAAGAACTATTGAGCCTAACTCTAATGATATCTTGAGTTCATAAAGGTACCATCGTAGGAAATGCTATTTTTAGGAGACTGTTTATTAATTCAACTTCTCTACATTTCATGTTGAATATTTATGTAATGGGGAAAAGCTCAGTTTGTGTGTACTGCTTAATATTCCCAAATCTAAAATATGGGTGAGTGTATATATGTATTAAAGGTACTGGGGCATTAGACTCACCTTTTTTCTTTCACGGTCTGTAGCAATTTGTGTGCACAAAGAACTGGAATCCCCTTTATCAGTGACCAACAAAGTCTCTTCCACCGCTGAAATGCAAGATCACTGGCTGAATTAGAAAAGGCAGAGCGTTCTTCTCTTGGGCTTTCATCACAAAATGAAGACAGCTAGACAAATGGGGCAGCAACAGACTTATTTCTTCACGTGTTTATGCACAAAGAAATTACAGGAGGTTGAGGGTGGAGCGGGGTGAGGGGGAGGGAGAGGGAGGATGAATGGGAATAAATCTGGTTTTAGAAGGCAGATGGGAAGGCCCAGAGCCTGCTCCTCTGTCCTGGATTCCCTCTGGACTATCAGATGAGTCTCCCCCTCCCTACATGGGAAAGAGTAAACAATGGATAAACACAGATGGTGGATGGGGCCACTCCAACATGTCACCTGTAGGGAGAAGAAAAGAAGCACTACCAACTACCACTAGGCAGAAGAGGGATCTAGACCTTCATGGCCCATGTTAAGAGAATAAAAGAAGAGAATTTACCTTCCGGAAGCCAGGGACATTCCATTTTCTTGCAGCTTCGCAAAGAAAAAGGACAAATCACAAAATTTTCTCACTTAGGCAGGAGATGTTACTCTTAAACAAAAGGATGCATGCTGCAAACACCATATGTATCTCCAACGTGGTTTTATCAGACTCAGTTTTGAATTCTATTCAAGTAGAATGTAGTTTGTTGTTCTTGAACGGGCTGAATCTTTTATGTAGCCTCTGTATATTGCTGAGGAAGTTTGTAGAACAGAGTGAGCATAGCTTTGTCCAATTTTGTCTCTCTTTTGACTCTGACTTGAAGAGGCCCTGCAGGTGAAAATTCTAGAATGGAAGAACTGAACCTAATTCAAGGCTGTGTGACCAAGCTCTAAAAGTTTGTGGTAGCATGAAATGGAAAAAAAGGTGATAGTTTTTAATTGAGCAGAACTAAAATATAGAGTTGAATTCCAACATAGTCAAAGAAATTGGAGCTGCCTGAAAACATGATTTTAGTTCTTTTATAAAGGACTCTTTTTCCCTAAATACCATCTACTCCATCCATATTCCATTAGCAACAAAAAGAGTAGAAGGCATTTTGTAATGTTTACTTTATATCAGACACAACTATTACCTATTAAATTATCATAAAAACCTTGGGAACAATTACTGTTAATATTATTTTATATGAGGCTGCTGAAGAACAAGGAGGGTGTCACTTATCCAAAACCACGTGCTTGGTAAGAAGAGCTAAAATTTGGTCCCGCGAGACTGACCTATTGTTCATGCTCTTACCAAATTGCACCTGGAATGGAAATTTCCCCAAAGTGGGGAACTCATTGCCTGAGATTCATACTGAGGGGTAAATGACTAACACAGGATTCTTCTCAGAGGCGTGGATCTGGGTGAGGTGCTGTTCAGCTTCTGGTATATCTCATTTCTATTATGATTTTTTCTTTGAAATACAAATGATTTAAAAGTTGAGTTTTAAAAGATGCTTTAAAAATTTTAAAGTTATTTAAAAATATATTTCAAGCTTTATTGTTTGCTGGTGAAAGTGCACTTCTTGGACATGTGGGTATCTTGTTTTGTGGAGTTGTACATGATCAATTTTACTCTTTGATCCTTTGGTACAAGGTTCCATGTCTAACCATTCGATCACGCTTCCCAATTGTGATATGTTAATTGGTTGTTATGGAAAATAACATACATATTAATGTTGATAATTTTGGAAGATATGCTAAGCAGTTGTTTTTGTTTGTTAGCCATGGGAACTTCAGAATTTATTTCCCCCTTCATGCATAAAGATGGAATATTATGATCCTCTGGCTGAATCATTATCTGAAAAGAATGTAAAGCATTTTTTTCACATCAATTATCTTTACTTTCCTTGGTTGAACCTTGATGTACTTCGAATTGGGTAGCTCATTTTTACTTTAACTCCATACACTTCTCACCATTTTTTGGTGAAAACTCAACTCTGAACATGATGTATCTTCTTACGTATACATTTTGAAAGTGTGAGAAAAGTATTTTAAAAAATGGTAAAACACTGCATCAGTGGAAAAAAAAACCTATGAAAAAACAAAGTGCATTCAAGTAATTTTGGGATTTCTTGGCTTTCTCTTCCGGCAGCTGATTTTTCTTTCAAGTTTTGTGTTGTTTCTCTGCCTTAAGGTTTTCCCCTGCCCACTAAACCTTCCTAAGGCGGCTGCGTTGTTTTCCATTGAGAACATCAGCCTGGCTGTGGTCTTGGAGTTGTTACTTTCTTGATGGCCAACCACTGACTGATTTGCAGAACTCCTGAAACTTTCAGATCCCTGCCCTACATATCGTTACTGTTCCTTTGTTTTCTGGGAGGCTTTGGATGTGAGTCATTGACATTTTATGTCATGTCATCTCAATTAATGGAGCCACTGACATTCTTCTGGGGCCGTGTGGGATTGACTTAAATCATGCAGCCCACATGGGGCAGCCTGGTGTGACAGTTTCCTTGGGGATGAGGATCTCTGGTGCATATTGTGTAGCACTCAGCAGATAAATAACAATGGGGAATGAACTGAAATGCTGCTAGAGCTCACTTTTGTTTAAAAGCTTTGCACAAAGGGCTGTGTGGGAGACGGCGTGGCAAAGTGGAAAGAGGTGGGAGCTGATAGGTAGGGTTTGAATCTTGGCTTCTCTTTCAATTGATCTGTCTCCCTGGAGAAGTTGATTGCGTAAACTCTCCAAACTTCACTTTTTCCATCTGTGCAATAGAGATGCCACTGGTGCCAGATAGGGTTGAAATGGCGAAAAAAATAATAAAATACATGAGAAAGTGCTCAGATTACATTAGGCTCTATCTATCATCTATTATCTATCTATCTATCTATCTATCTATCTATCTATCTATCTATACCTGTACAGGCATGCACCCCCACACAAAAGCACACATTTCCAGATACACAGTTAATGTCTGCAGTTCCTTTAGTATGGAAGCCTTTATTTCTCCAGTGTCTTGAAATGCCACTATAAATTATTACATGTGTGTGGGTCTGCTTCCAGGTTTACTATTCTGTGAACATAATCTATTTGTTTACATCTGAATTAAAGCTATATTTTAAAAAACACCATAGCCTTATAGATTGCAGAGCAAGTGATTACTTGCTTTTTTTGTTCTTTAACAAAAATGTTTGACTCTGTATTGTTTTTCTACATAAATTTAGGAATGTGCATATCAATTCCATACCCCAATTACAAGCATCCTGTGCTTCTCAGAATATCTGTGTCCTTTCTATCAGCAGTGCATCTTTCTAAAGGATTTTTTTCTAGATATTTGATAAATTCTGTTTATTGTATAATTGCAATATTCTTGTTTTATTGCATTTTCTAATTGATTATCACTAATATAATAAGCTATTAATTTTGTACATCTTTAAAACTTTCTTATTAGTTTTTCTTTAATTGGACAACTGTTTTAAGCTTTTTTTTAAAAAAGATAGCTTTTGAGGCATATTGACATATAAACACTACCATATTTAATGTCTACAATATGATAAATTAGAAAATTTGCAAACACTTATGTGTGATACCACCACAACCATCAAGGTAGTAGAAGCATCTAACACTCCTCAAAGTTTCTGTCCCCTTGTATTGTTTCCAATTTTGTTTTCATGGTAAGAGCATTAAACATAAGATTTACCCTTTTAATAAGTTGCAAAGCTGTGCTGTAAAATCCATTGTAATACCATAGGGCAAAGCACACACACTATGTCTTATAGAAGACCTCTAGAATGGACTTGTATCTAGCAACATTGAATATTTTTTTTCTTTTTTTTTATTTAAAGAGCAAAAAAAAAAAAACAGGAAAAAGGTAGAAATATTACAGAATCTCAAACAGTAAGAAATCATTAGTTGATAAATTACATATTGTTCTTTTAGAAATAGTTATTCAAGTTACAAAATTAAAGCACACAAAGTGGACACTCAAGCAGTGAGAATGCAAACAGATCTGTTCAACAATCCAACAAGAACCTAAAAATATGGTTATCAATCCCACACACCTAAACATACATGCAGCTATATCTTTTATAGCGCTTCCTAGTTCCTCTTTTTTACAATAGCAATTATACATTTTTAAAATTTTATTTAAAGAGAAGAAAAAAAAAGCAAAACAGAAAAAAGGGTAGCAACAATACAGAATTCTAAAAGAAAGAAAGAAAAAGAAAAATGAGAAAAAGCCCTACTAAGAAATTAGTAATCTATAAATTACATACTGTCATCCTGGATATAGTTGTTCAAGTTACAAAGTTAAAGGATACATAGTAAATATTCAAACAGTCAGACTACAAACAGTTCTGCTCAAAGATCCAACAAAAATTCCGCAATATGGTCATCTATTTTACACACTCATACATGCAGTTATATCCCTTAGAGCACTTTCTTTTCCTCTCTTTTTTACAATAGCAATTACACATTTTGGTTTTATTACACTTGTAGTTATTGTTTACTTTTTACACTAGAGACACAATGTGATATTTATAAATATGATTCTTATTTATTTCACTAATGAGGATAGTCTCAAGTTGTCTCCATTTGCCTATGAAGGCCTCAAGGTCATCCTTTTTTATAGCTGAGTAATATTCCATTGTATAAAAATGCCACATCTTTTTCCTCCACTCTGCAGTAGCTGGGCATCTTGGTTGTTTCCAACACTGAATATTTATATCCATTGAAAGACATCTCGTGCCCTTCTTTCCCTCCAGGCATCTATTATTATTGTCTTTACTTGTATGAGTTTGACCGCTGTGGGCCCCATCTAAGTAGAATCATGTTGTATTTGTTCTTCTGTTCCTGTTGTTACAAATGGCAGGATTTTTTTCTTCTAAAAGCTGAATAATATTCCACTGAGTTTCTGTATCACTTTGTTTGGGTCATTTTCATAGTTTGACTAGTGTGAATTACGTGATAACCTGAGTGTGCAGGTAGCTTTTCAACACACTGATTTCTTTTCCTTTGGGTATGTGTTCAAAAGTAATTTTGCTGAATCAGATGACAGTGTCAGTCTTATTACTTCTTATAGCTTTTTCTGTCTGTAAAATCTCTCAGCTCTCTGAGGAAAAGGATCCTGTCATCTAAGTAATGCTTTTGATATAATGTTTCCAAAATGAATATATACCTTTTTGTCTTTTTAATCATTTTCTTTGGTCAGATAGAGCAGAGCAATGACAAGGATGTGTGCCTGTATCATCTTCCTGTTTTTAGTGTGACTGTTTCAGGTTTTATCAGTAGGTAAAATTTTTATTTGACTTCCTTTAGACAGCATTCATAAAATAGGCTGTTTCTTTTTCCTTATTTGCCTTAAAAATTTAAGCAGTTGTTGAATTTCATCAAAGATTAAATAGCATCTCTTAAGCTGTTAAAACAATTACGTTTCGACATAATTTAGTTTAGTAACATAATATAATTTAGTAACTTTAACTTAGTAACATATAATAATTAATAGTTTCTTCATTTTTTTTATTTCTGGTTAGTATTTTTATAGGTTTGTAGTTACTTTCATTGAACGCTTGGCAAAATTTTCTACCTTTTCTATAAATTTTTAATTACTAAAGTGTGGGTTTATGGCACTTACCTATAATCCCAGCATTCTAGGAAGCTGAGGCAGGAGGATCAATGTCTGACCTCAGCCTTTGCACCTCAGTGGCTTATCAAGACCCCTATCTCAAAATAAAAATAAAGAATTGGGAATTGTAATGGTTGATTTATTGTGTCAACCTGAGAAGTTTAGGAGCTTAAGACTCAGCATTCCCACACATGAAAATGTAGAGTACTCGCCCTGGGGTGGCTCATACCTAGATGGTATGAAGGGGAAATGAGGAAGAAATGCTTCTGTTCTTCAGGGGAGCTCTAGTCTTTGCCTTTAGGTTGGACATCATCTTCTGGCTTAGAGAGCGGACTCTTTGGCTTCCGTCTCAGTTCCTACAGCCTCCCAACATAGAGTCTTCAGCCTTCCATGGGTGACCAATTTGCCTCCTGATACTAGAGCCACATCAGCAGCATGGAGACAGGTACTTAACTCCCTATGTGATTTGCAATGTTAATGAGGGTCTGTTATAACTCTAGACAGATCTAGGCAGTCCAAAGCTAAGGATTACTTCTGTAAGGAGAACTTTTATCACCTGACAAGGCCCCCCCTGATATGGCAGTGAAGGCTTCTAGCCAGCCAGTAAAGGTTTCAACACACACCAGGAAGTATATATTGCCCTTACACATGGGTATGTGAGTGACATCTATTTGTACAGGTTATTGCAGTGAATTCCAGACCTTGGACTGACTCCTACAGTCTCCAATATACAGACAACTTTTGCATATATATAAGAGGTATATATTCCTCTTCCAACTCTATGGCTGACTGTTGTAATTCAATCTTGTAATTTCTTATACATATGCGTATCTTGTGTTATATCTGTTTCTCTAGTAAACTCTAAGTGATACAGGGATGTAGCTCAATTTGAAGGTCCTGGGTTCAATCTCCGGTACCCAAACCAAAAAATTGCTGTGGAAGGGAGTATAGAAATTTATATAATCTGGGTGTTATGTTTCAGGTGAAGATTTGAGAAGACATGCTGTGAAGTTGTGTTTAGTGATTTAAAAACTATTACTCATTAAATAAAAATTAGTACTCAGTTAAGCAACTTTTCATTGTTTTCTGGCATCTAGTTGCCTATCCATGTTTTCTGTCACTTATTGAGCTAAGTATGTGGTTTAAACCTTCCTCAGAGAAATACTATTTTCATGTATATTTTTGAAAGTTTACACATATGTGGAGCATTTTCTTATAACCTAAAAATAAGTCTCCTAGCAGCGGCCGTACCAGGGGGAGAAACAACCAGCATTTCCTGAGATCCGTGCCATTGTTGGAACTTAGGGAACTGGGAAACCAAGCAACCAGCTCGCCTCCCTGGTAAGCAGCCGTGAGCCTACTGGCTCATGGGGTAAGAATCAAACATCCCATCCCCCATCTTCCCCTCCATTAGCAAATGAGACCCAGAGGTCTGACCATCTCTTGAGAGGTTGACCATATGCAACATAGCAAATAGGGGAGATTTCCTTCTACTATTTCTTTGAAGACAAATATTGTTATCACTGTGTTGCTTTGTTCTAATTAATTATATTGCTCCATTCAATATTCTGTTTTGATAAGTTCTATGATGTTCTGTATTTGGTTTGACTTTGCTAAACCTGACTGAAAGCACAACTATGATGCAGATAAGGAGATATACTATGGCACCTACTACTGTTATACCGGTAACCTGTTGTGACGTTCTGTACCAATTTCACTGCACTGTCTCAATTGACTGTGTTATGTCTTGTTCTGTTGTATTTCACTACCTTTTAAAAAAAGCTAAACAATGACAAAAACAATAGAATATGAGAAAACAAGGTAACAAAATACCTCCAAAAACTCCCAACTCCACCAGAGCTGATCCATGGGGCATAGATGAGGAGAAACTCAAAAACAAAACAACAGAATTATATAAGGTGATTAAAAAGGAAATAACAACAACAAAACAGATCAGTAAGGCACTGAGTAAGCTGAAACGTGATATAACTAAACAGATGAACTTAAAAAGCAAAAGGAAGAAAAGAAAGTGCTATAAAGTGTATAACTGCATGTATGTTTAAGTGTGTAGGATTGATAACCATGTTGCTAAGTTTTTGTTAGATTGTTGAACAGAACTGTTTGCAGCCTCACTGTTTGAATGTCCACTTTGTATGCTTTAATTTTGTAACTTGAACAACTATTTCTAAGAGGACAATATATAATTTATCAACTAGTGATTTCTTTTTTTTTAAATTTTGTATTATTTCCTACCCTTTTTTCTCTTTAAATAAAATTTTAAAAAAAGAATAAGTCTCTTGTGTCTACTGTTTAAGTACACAAGACTTTCAGTTATTCTGTGACTGCATTGTGAAAATTTCCTTCACTTGATGGCTATATTTTTATATGTCTTTGGCAATTGCAAAGGGTTTGGGGCAGAGGAGCCCGTAACTTGAGAAGTGAAGTCTGAGAAGCTCACACCCACCACAACATGGTGGTGCAGAGCATCATGAATTCTCTGCAGAAGTATTAAACCCTCATGGTAATGATCTGCTCCCTTAGCCAGCACTGGCCCTCTCCTTTTCATTCATTCTTTCCTCTCCCTGCAGCTCTCAGTCACATAAAAAGGTGATTCTTTTTGAAAGGTTTGTTGAACATTCATTATCTACTTGATTCCTAATTGATGGCCCCTAATCATCTTGGTTTGTCCTGATGATCTGATTTTCTCTCCTTTGATGGAGGCTATTCTCTCACTTTCAAGGTTGTCCAGTAGGATTTGGATTCCAAGTTTTGCATGCTTCACATCATTTCTTCAGATGGTATACCCTTTTACAGTGTGATCCTATCTGGATTCCAAACTGATAATTGCATATTATTGGTCAGTCAGGCTTCCCTTCGGCCCTATTCTAGTCATTAAGAAGAAAACTGTAATTCCCAGATCAGGGAGTAAGAACAGCTCTCTCAGCTCTACATCACTATAATGGAATATCTGAGATGGGCCATGTATGAAGTACAAGAGGTTCATTTTGACTCTAGGTTCTGAAGTTTGGAGTCCATGATCAGATTGGGTGGTCCCATTGGTTTGGGCCTTTGGCCAGGGCAGCACATCCTGGTAGGAGCTTGTGGCAGAGCAAGCTGCCTACATCATGATCTGGGGAGCAGAGAGAGAAGACAGGAAAAGAGGAGGGCCTCATAATCCCCTCCCAGCACACATCCCAAGGACCTGAGGACATCCCACTGGAGCCCACTCCTAAGGTCCACATCACCTCCCAGCTGCCACCCAAACACCAACCAGTTACACACAAATCTTTGGGGGAAACACAACCCATATTAAACAATAGCAGCAGCTAAAGCTCACATTATTAAAAAGGAAACAACTCAGCAAGCAAGTAAAAAGATAAACACAGAAATATAAACACAAATGTACAAATAGTTAATCAACTTGGGTATAGGATTTATAGGTTCTTTTTATATTATTAGTCTTACTATAATTCCACTCATTTGAAATTAAGTCATAATAAAAAGCTACTAAAGATGAGCAAACAGAAAAAAAAAACACAGAGCACATCACTTATACTAGAAGCAGTTTTCTTTCTCACCACCTTGACTTGTCTTCCTGGCATTTGCAACCAGCTGTTACTTGGTAAAAGGGAGGTTAGTCTCAGGCTTCAGAGGTGGGGGGAGACAGGTAGCACTAGGGAAGGTCTTAGGCAAAGACAGAACAGTGCCTTGAGCTTAGCGAGGTTAATATTCTCAGATAAAAACACTTCCCTCTTTGTCTGACCTTAGAAACCTTCTTCTTCATTAAAATTCAGGTTCTATAACAAAATGAAAGTCGCCTAAAACCAGAGAAAGAGCCTTCCCCACCCTGCTTATTGTTATTTTTGCATTATAGTTCCCTAGGCATCAGACTAAATTCCCAATTCTTCCCTCTTAATCTTCCCATGCCTACAGCCATGAAGTTGAGCATCAGTGCTAATGGCTTCCTATGAAATACTGCAGCCAGCAAATGCTTCATCCGAGTGAAACTGCTGGTGGAGGATTTTAGTTGACACATTGTGAATTCTTAGCAAGGAGAAGGCTGACATATACTCAGCCCAGAACATCCAGAATGTGCTGGTCTCGTGTACCCCTGAGGTTCGGAGGATGTTTGATGTGAAGAATGACCTCCTAGAAGGGCTTCATGTAGAGAGGAAAAGGGGGCAGGTGTCAGTGGTGGCTGGGTGGCCTTATCTGTTACAGCTGTCCCATATGCAGCACTGAAACAGGACTGCAGGCAGAACATGCCACCTTAGGGGTCCAGCATGAAAAAAAGAAATGAAATAAATCTACTGTAACTGCCCTCCTCAAATGAACAATGAAATCTGTGGGCCATGAGGAAAGAGCAGTTAAAGTAAGATAAAAGGTGGAAGAGGTCAACATGTTGGCTGAAAGAAATAGCAGGAAAACACGTAGATTCCAGGTGGGAACAGGAACAAAGCAAAGGAAACCAGGACAGCCGGCCTCAATCCCAGCGGCAGGGAGCAGATGCTTTCTTCTGAGAAAGGGAGACAGTACTGTGGGCCAGAAGTTCCCTTAGCTGAGGTCTAGGAGGAGTAGAGAGCAGTATGGAAATGTGACTGGAAGTGGGGTTTTGGGGGTCCGTTTATTCCCATCTTTCCTACCTAGAGTTGGTAACCGCAGGCTGGAAGTAGTTTTAAATTGACCACAGTGCGAGTATTGAAGCTGTGGTCTGAAAAAGCTCACCCATCAGGGTTCCTATGCCACAGAGGTGGTTGTTACGCTCCTAGAGCACACCTCTCAGTGCAGGTGGAGGGGCAGACTGGATTCAAAGGGATGAAAGGGAGTGAAGGAAAGGAGCAATGACCTGTGTAGTACCAATTCCTAAGAGGATGGGGGTGCGGTAAAAAAATCCACAGCATCCCAGGACAAAAGCGGAGGACAAAACCAGTTCCTTAAGATGAGCCTACACCCCAGTCTCGCTGAGTAAGACTGAGCTGAAGACCGCCAGAAACTGGAAGCCACATCCAACTCTGAGGATACCACTGTCTCATCAGATTTCACTGGCTTTTTCTATCTTCTCTAGAATCTGACTGCAGGGCATAGATTATGGCTTAGAAACTGCTTTTCAGAAGTTTTGTTAAAAATTATTTAGACTTTGAAGGCAGACTAAATGTTGTTGTTCTACTGAAAGTTTTATTTTGACCTTTTCACAAGAACTATCCATCAGGAACGAAGAGCTTTCTTTTTCATGGTGAAATAGGACTGGAAATGGAGAAGAAAAAGATCAACTAAGGACGAATCACTTGTGGAAATGGCAAAACCCAAAGGCAACTGTCAGAAGCTTTAGTTTTACAGGACTTTTGGAAACTGGTTGCTGTAGGAGAGTTTACTAACTGTACACCTCTTTTGCATAGATTTTTCCACAAGTCACTTGAAACTTTCCACATACCTAGGCTTTGTGAACGATCAACACATCAAATCGAATGGCTGATCAGACAAAGACATTCTGTGCCGTGAATTTATAAACACTGCACAGGGGATGCTTCCTTCACTTACCTTGTTATGGCTTTGTCCTAGGCTCTGCATAACATAGTGACTTGTACAAAATAGGCACTCAGGAAGTATGTGCTGAGTGGGCAAGGGCTGAGGATGTGTGTCAGCCTGGAGTTAGACACTGACTGTCTATCTTGTCCTGTGGTAGCAGGACACATCAAACACTCTGCACAATGCCTCTGAAACTATTCTGTCTGGATGTGTGATACGCCAGCACGTTCCTTCTCTTATGGATGAAAGATTCAAAATTTGACTCATCTCAATCTTTTACTTAGCAACATTACCATAGTGGTGTTCTTTGAATCGAATGTTTTTGTTGTTCAGCTGAAAGTGGCACAGTCTGAATAACACCTTGCAACTTAAGCACTTAGGAATTTAATTTACATTTTTCTGGTGATATACCCTGTGTTTTTGTGTGTGTGTTTGCATGTGTGTGTGTGTGTGTTTGTGCATGAAATCTTTCCTATCTATGGTCAGATTTGATGTTGTTTGATTTTCACTTACTGATTTGTAAAAGATTTTTGTATATTAAAGAATAAGTCTTTGTCTTACATCTAAGAGGCACAGGGATTATATTTTATTTATGATCCTTAAACATATAATAAATGCTGCATAAGTCAGTGAACAAATTGCTGCAAATATTTTCCTATAGGCAGATTTGCGTGTACAATGCTTCTTCACTGACATCATGAATCCAGGATAACAGGGTTACTGGCACTATGAACATAGAGTTAAACCCTGTAAATTTGCATCAATAATCATTCCCAATAGGCATAGGACAAACGTAGAACTTCTGCTTATCTTTAGCATCAATAAAAAGAGATCCAACTGAACTAAACATGTAGATTTCGATAAACTGGCCCAGTTTTAAAAAGCTCGGAAAGGGAAAGGTCTTTCTTGGATGAATATGGAATGTAATTGGTAACAGTTGGCATTAACTGCATTCATGTTCTATGCCAGGCACAGCCCTAAATCCTTCACAGAGATAACAAAGATAGTCTGACACTTCTGTTATCAGTAAACTGGTTCCTTTTCTTGTTTCCCCCTTCATCTTTATGGTCCCAGAGAGGTGGGCAGGTTGGCATCCGGAAGAAGGGCATGGCCTTGCAATTTACTTTTCAGACAAAGAAAAGATGAACATGTGCAGGAAGCATTGTTGGAAGACAACAAAGGTTTTGGTACTTGCTTCTGATCCTAAGTTCCAGGTTGGACCACAGTGAGAGGAGTGTTAGACAGGATGAAATTAAATTGAAATAATGGCTTTGATCGTACTCTGTCTTTGAATCCCTGGGAGATGATGGTTAATGCAGGTGCTCTAATGATCAAGGAAGTGATAGCACAGTAAGGAAGCAAAATGTGACCCAACATGCTAGCTCTGGAGATGCACTTAGCTTCTGTGGTATGCTGGGGACCTGGAAGTCCCTACAAGCCCTTACTGGGGCCAGACCTGCTTGGGACAGGGAAGGAAAATAGTCATGGCCAGGGGCCACAGCAATCTTGTCCACTGAAGCAGGCTTCAGTAAGCAAGACAACTCTAGACAGAGCTAAAGAAATAGGTCACAATCATGTCACTGCATAATTGAGCAGTGAGCAGTAGCAGAATGACCATGCCCAGCCAGGAGCCCCATCACTTGTTTCTGCACAGATACTCCACAGTGGAGATCAGGGAGTCAGAGGTGACACCACAGTTCTTTTCCTTTTCCTTGATACTGAAGATCTTCCTAGGAATCTAGTTTGGAGAAGAGTTGGAGAGATTTGATGATATGAGCATTTTCATATAATATGCTTCTAGGATTAGAAGGAACTGGGGTCCCTAAATGGCACTGCTTCATGTTTTGTTGTTTTTTGTGTTTTCTTTTCCCTGTCACTCATAGTGGGCTGGGGGTGGATGTTCCTAGGGAGATTTCACCAGTTATAGACATAAGATCTAACTTTTCTCAGCAGATTAAAGGTGGAACCAGAATTCTTATTTGCAAACTTAGTACACAGTTCTTCATTTAAATTCTTACCTAACGATGGTAGAACAGTTACCCAGCATGCACAAGGATGTGGGTATGATCCTCAGAACCACAAATAGATAAATCAGAGACAAATAAATTATTAAGCTCCCCCAAATCTGTCACTAAGTACTGAAACTTACAGAGATTAAGTTCTTTCTGTTGACCAGTCAGTAAACTAAGTGGCAAAGCCTATACTAAAAAAAATTCATAGAGTTTTAATCCTTATGCCATTTTTTTTTTAAAAGCTGAGGTGCAGCATCGCAGCAGCAATCATTTTCTTAGGATTTGGGGATTTTCGGAGAGAGAGAGAGCAGGGAGATTTTCACAGTGAGGGCAGGGAACCCAGATGCCTTCTGCTGAGCATAGGGGGATGTTCTGAGCCACTTTGAGCTTGGACTCTGTTGCTGATTCAGCATGCTCTGTGGGGTCTGAATTGCTTCTGGCCGGGCGTCAGGGTGGAAAGGCATGGAAAAGCACGAAGGATTGGCTGGGCTCCTATCCTGGTGAAAGAGATGCAGATGGTCCTACTGAGAATGAAGCACCCAGTGGAGAGATGCTCTGCAGGTTAATTGTGCACGTTTTCTGGTGAGTCAGCCTGGAACTGCTGACACCAATATGTTCACTGTGGCTGCCTCAGGGGCTCTCAGCGTGAGAGTTAGATGAGGGAAATGGGGATAAAGTTGGCCTTGTTTCCGGAAATTTTAGAAACTGAATACGTTTTTAAAACTTGGTCTATGATCAAAATCACTTTGGGAGGAAAGTAAATAAGCCAGAACGAACAATATATGATTAATACCCCTTGATGCATTGTGAAGGTAACTAGATTGAATAGCTAATTATAATATAACTAGTTCTTAGTCTTTATGAAGGTGAATAAAATCAGCTTAACCTAATTTTCAATCTCAGCATATTAATTTCTATTCACAGTCTCAGAAGGAACCTTAGAAAGCCAAGGAGCCCCATGAACCTGAGGGTAATTGCAATGGTCAATTCTGCTTGCTCAAATCTTGGATTTTTCTGCTATGAATTTTTGCACCTTTCTTGAGTTATTTTTGAATATGTATTATTTAATTCTAAAAAAGGCATATAAAATGGTATATTCAGAATTCTCACTTTCCTAGTTTTCCCACCCTTTTTCTACTCACAGGGTGAGTACATTACCTTGTGATAATGCTGGCACACTATTTTCACTTGTCTTATCAATTTTAAAAAACATATAAAAGTAGCTTATTATGTCATATTCAGTATTTTACATTTTTCCTTTTAAGATTATAACATATTACCATCCATTTCACACCCACTCAAAAGCTCTTCTTCATGTTTTTAGGTCTATAGCTGCAAAGTACATCATGGTGTAGATGTACCATAGTTTATTCAACAGGTCCCCACTTACCTAATATTTGAATTATGTGTTAGTTAACTTTTGGTGGCTATAAAAATATCTGAGCAATCAATTTATAAGAGGAAAAGATTTATTATGGATCCACCAAAAATGTGAGTCCATGGATCATAATATAGGGTGTTTTCTCAAGATTTTAGTCTGTACCAATCTGTTAGGTGAGATATGGTATCTCACTGTTGAATTGTGGATTTATTTAGTGGTAAGCAAAATTGAGCATTTTGCTTTTTTATAATTGCTTATATATTAATTGGTCTTTTTTCTGAACTGCATGTTCATGTCTTTTGTGTATTTTTTAGTTGCACTATAATTTTCTTTATGCATTTTTATCAGTTAAATTTATTAATAACTACTGGCATGTAAAAGCACATATTAATAGGTAACAGGTCACAGTTCAATCCATGTATACATTGTGTAATACTTAAATCAGATTAAACATCTATCTTTTCAAATATTTATCATTTCTTTGACATAAAATCTTTAAGAATACTTTTTAATGTTTAAAACAATTTGTTGAGGTATAATTGATAAACAAATATTGCACAGGGTCTTACTATGTAGTTCAGGGTGGCCTCAAACTTATGATGATCCTCCTGCCTCTGTCTTCCAAGTGTTGAGATTACAAGCATGTACTACCTTGCCTGGAAAATATTGCACGTATTTAAGTGCACAGTATCATATTGTTTATCTATAGGCACTATCTTGCATCTCTAGAATTTAACCTTGTATAACTAAGACTATATCCATTAAATATATTTTCCCCATTTCCTCTCCTATCACCTCTTGGCAATTGCCATTGTGAGTGTGACTGTTACAGATGCCTCACATACCTGGAATTGTGCATTTTATCCTTCTGTGACTAGCTTGTTTCACCTAGTGTCATAGTTACTTTCTCACTAGTAGGACAAACTACCCAACACTCACAAGTTAAAGCAGGAAAGGTTTATTTTAGATCACAGTCTATGGAGATTTCAGTCCACAGTAGGTTGGCTCCAGCATGGCAGAGGAGAAATAATCAATGGCAGAACAGAGAGGAAGCAGTAAGCTTTCCTTCTTTCCCTTTTTATTCCATTCAAGTTTCAAGCCTCTTAGTTGGTGCCACTCACATGTAGAACTATGCTAAGGTAATCAGTGAACTGATCCAATACCATATATTCATGTTCCAGTCACTCCTCAAAGTCCCACCTATGAGCACATGAGGCTTTGGGGAGACATCTATTTATAAGGTATCATACCCAGCATAATTAATGTCTTTCAGGTTTACTTAGGGCATTCCCTTAATTTTAATAAAGACTGAATAATATTTCATTGTGTGTATATATTGCTTTTCCCTTATCCTTTCACCCAGAGATGAACATTGGTTTGCTTCTACATTTGGCGCTATAGTGAGCACAGAAATACTATTACCTCTTTGATATACTAATTGCATTTCCTTTGGATATATACCCAGAAATAGGATGACTGGGACTTTTCTTTCTTCAACAATTAGAGCCCTGTACACTGTTTGGTGAGAATGTAAAATGTTGCAGCAGCTATGGAAAATATGTGGAGTTTCTTCTTTTGTACTCTTTTGTATCAGGATTTTAGCATTTCTTTTTTCCTCATTTTTAAAAAACATTTATAATTTAAATAAGTTTGTAATTTGTCTTTTTGCTTTTCTGACATTTTTCATCAAAAAATTTATTTTAAATTATGGTAGTTGGATTTATTATCTTTTTTGTTTCTATCATTGGACTTTTCCATTTGATTGGGGCCCAGAAGTAATATTTTAACAAGGCAGGCTATGTACCATGTACTCTGTGCCATATCTGGCAGAACCAGTTGCCTCTCACTGTTCTGTTTTGGTATTTTTCTTGATTTTCTTGAATAGTTAAAGTTCATGTAAATTTTTTAAAAAAATTTTATTTTATAGAAAAAGGGTAAAACAAAATTTCATAACAAGATTATAGGAGGATAATAATAGTTCATACACTGCATTTTACTGTCTTCAAAGTACTTACTCAGAGTACAAGATAAGGACATAAAAAATTCTCCAGTTTATATTAGCACAAACCACCCTTTTCTATGAACTAGGAGACACTAATAGTGTACCTAACTTGCATTTTTCTGTTTGCCTTTTCTTCCTTTCTGGTTCCCCCAATTCAAGTTCCTTTTTCCTTTTGAACAGTATTTTCCCTTTTAAAAACATCTGTGTAACATTTTAGATCTTATTTCTCTTTCCGTTTCTCACACCAGGGAGATAATATGATGTTTACACACGTGAGTCTCATTTATTTCACTAATGAGTATGTTTTCAAGTTGCATTCATTTACCTATAAAAGTCTGAAGTTTATTCTTCTTTATGGCTGAGTAGTTCTCTGTTGTATAAAAATACCACACTGTTTTTATCCATTCCTTGGTTGATGGGCATGAGGACTGTTTCTAGGATTTAGCTATTCCAAATTGTGCAGCTATTAACATCAGTGCACATACATCACTATAGTATAATATTTTTAATTCTTCTGAGAAAATACCCAGGAGGGGAAAACTGGGTTGAGTCAGACCTCTAACCCTGGTTTTTTGAGGAATCTTCATACTGATTTCCACAGTGATTGCACCACTCTGCATTCCTATCAACAGTGGATGGGGGTTTCTTTTACCCCTAAACCCTTCCAGATCTATATTGACAAGGAGTGGTTATAGTAAACATCTTTGTTTTGTACCTGATTTTACAATGAAAGTTTTCAGTTTTTGCTCATTTAGTATGATGGTGGTTGTTCACTTGTCATAGATAGCATTTATGAGATTGAGGTAAAGACCATCTAGTCTGATTTTCTGTAGGGTTTGTATCATAAATGAGTGTTGAACTTTGACAAAAGTTTTTCTGCATCTATTGAGATGATCATGTGATTTTTGTCTTTGGCTCAGTTGATATGGTGTTTTACATTTAGTGATTTGTGTATGTTGAACCATCCTTTCATCCCTGGGATGAATCCCACTTGGCCATAGTGTATAACCTTCTTGATGATTTGCTGCATTCTGTTTTAGTATCTTCTTGAAGAATTGTGCATCTATGTTTGTTAGGCAGATTGGCCTGTAGTTTCCTTTTTTGGTTCTGTCATTCTCTGGTTTTGGTATCAGGGTAATACTTGCCTCCAGAAATGAATTATGGAGTATTGCTTCTCTTTCAATTTCATTAATGACTTTGAGGAGTATTGGCATTAACTCTTCTCTAAATTTCTTATGAAATTCAGCAGTGGAGAGCTGGGCTTTCCTTTGTTGGTAAATTTTTAATTATGTTTTCAATTTCATTAACTGATATTGTGTTATTCAGAGTTTTTGTATCTTCTTGTTTTTACTTTGGTAGTTCATGTATATCTAGGACTATGCCCATTTCTTTTGTGTTCTTCATCGTATGACTAAAAGATTTTCAAAGTAAGTATTGGTGATCTGAATTTTCACTGGATCTGGATTGATTTCACCCTATTTATCCCTTAATGCATGAATTCAAGTCTTTCTCCCCTCTTCTTTGGTAAGATTTTCTAGGGTTTATCAATTTTATTTGTTCTTTCAAAGAACAAACTCTTTGATTCATTAATTCCCTATATTCTTTTCTTAGTCTCAGTTGCATTAATTTCTGCTCTAATTTTTATAATTTCCTCCCTTGTATGGGCTTTGGGCTTGACTTGGTTTTCTCTTTCTAGAAATTTGAGGTGCAACACTAGATTGTTTAAATGTGCTCATTCTGTTATCCTAATGTGAGAATTCAGTGCTGTATATTTCCCTCTTAGGACTGCTTTCATTGCATTCCACACATTCTAGAATGTTGTATCTGCATTTTCATTTAATTGTAGCTATTGTTTAATTTCATCTTTAGTTTCATTTGTGATCCACTGGTTGTTCAGGGGGTGTTATTTAATTTCCATGTGTTTATGGAGTTTTGCAGTTTCTTTTACCATTAATTTCCAATTTCATTGCACTATGTTCAGTTAATATGCACAGGATAATTTCAGTTCTTTTGCATTTACTTAAGGATGTTCTATGAGCTAGTATATGGTATATTTAAGAGAACTTCCCATGTGCAGATAAGAAGAATGTTGTATTCTGATGTTGCTGGATGGAACAGCATGTAATCATCTACTAAGTCCATTGGATCACAGCTTTGGTTCAGTTCTGATATTTCTTTGTTGATTTTTTTTGTCTACTTCCTTTATCTCTTTGTGACCATGGAGTGTTGAGGTCTCCTGTTATAATTGTGTTATGTTTATTTGATTTTTCATGTCTGTTAGTAATTGTCTTATATAGTTGGGTGTGCCCATATTTGTTGCATATATATTTATGATTATCTCTTCCTCTTGTTTTTCCCTAACAAGTGTATAGTGGTCTTCTTTATCTCTGTGATCATTCTTGGTTTTCAATTCACATTGTCTGCAAAAAGAATAGTTACCTTGCTTTTTTTCTGGGCTCCTGTTGCATGGAAGATTGTTTCCCAACCTTTAACTTTCAGTCTGTGAATTTATTTTTGAGTTAAATGTGTTTTATATACAAGGCATATTGCTGGATTTTGTTTCGTGGTTCATTTTGCTAGCCTGTTTCTTTGATTGGTGAATCAAGGCCATTTACATTGATGTTTATAACTGATATGTATTGGCTTATCTTTGTCAAGTGGTTTTCCTACTGTTGGTTCCTTGCTTTTTCTCTTCTGTTTAATTGCTTGCCCTGCCTGGTGATTTCTTTCTGTTTTTTTTTTTTTCCTGGAATTGTGATCATTTTTATCTCTGCCTAGAATATCTTTCAGCACTCTTTGTAGGTTTTTTTTTTTTTTGTACCAGGGATCAAACTCATGACCTCACACTTACCAGGCAGGTGTTTGAGCCACAGGGAAGTGTTTGAGCCCTGGCCCATTGTAGGGTTGTTTTGATGGACATGAATTTCCTGTTGTTCTTTGTCTTGAAATTATTGTCTCCATTAATTTTGAAAGATAGTTTTTCAGAGTATATCAATCTGAGTTGGAAGATTTTTTCTTTTAGGACTTGAAATACTTCATTCCAAACTCTTCTTGATTTGAAGGTTTGTGTTGAGAAGTCTGCCATGATTCTGATGGATTTATGGGTGATCTGTTTGTTTTCTCTAACAGATTTTAATATTCTATCCTCGTACTGAATTTCTGGGATCTTGATTACTAAATGTCTGCTTGTAGATTTATGTTGGTCATGGCTAATTGGAATTCTTTATGCTTCACTTGTCTTTATGTCAGATTCTGTTCACATGCTTGGGAAATTTTCTGCTATTACTTATGCAAATAGTCTTTTATATCATTTGTGTTGATTCCTGTATTTTTTTCATTGACACCTATCAGTGTTGCATTGTTTTTCTTTATATTGTCTTGCAATTGTTGAATTGCTATTGCTTGATTCCTTGTTATTTTTAAGAGATCTTTCCTTTTTGCAGTTGCTAGCTGCATTCTTGTATTGAAGGTCTGAAAGTCTATTTCCAGTTTTGTTTAAGCAGTTTTGCCAGCTACCAGTGGAATTTTTAATTTCCTGGATATCTGTTTGAATTTGTTTCATGCATTCTATTTCTTTCCTATATTGATTGTTCATGGTTTATATACTTTTCCTATCACTGTCTATTTTATCTGTCTCTACTCTAAATTTGTTAAGCAATTCCTTTATGAATATTGACATTTCTTTGTTTACCTGAGAGATTATTTCTGATTTTATTTCCTTTATACCTTCATGCATGTTTAATTCAGTTGTTATCATTTCATACATTTCAGGTGTGTGTCTTCCATTTTCCTCTATCTTGTTGTCTCCTGAACTTGTTCTGGGAGGGCTGCAGGTCTGAGATTGCATCTTGCTTCTGTGTCTCATTATTTTCTATTTAAAAATTTTTTAATTTGATTTCTGTGTTGATCCTAGAAATTTTTTGTTGTAGGTGGCTATATCACTAGTATTAAGTTTTCTCTAGGAAAAGTCTGTTCCTCAAGGATGTCTTTCTGTGTGTAGGAGGTTCTTGGTCTGTATCTGTTCCAAGATCCCACCTTCCCAGTTAATTAAGAGTGAGATGTTGGTAGCTATTTAGCTCAGTCCCCAATTATTTTGTTTTAGGCTTGGTAAGGTTATTATCCTAGAGCTCCCAGTGTTTTTACAGAAAGGAGAAAAACTGATTACAACAGATATGACATCCTAGCTAAAGGAATATAATTAGCAGTATCAGTTGCATCAAGCAGTTTAGAAACTGACAAACTGTGGTAGGTATTAATTTTGTACCTTAAACTATAGGAGCAAAATCTACAATTATATCACAGAACCGATCATAAATTGAGAGCTTGTATTCAAAGCATTTCCCCTTGCTACAGTGGTTTTACCCTGTGGTGGGGAGATTTAAAAAAGATAGTGAATAAAACAAAGATAACTGAAAAGAAAGGAGAAGCAAGATTGAAAGACAAAGAAAGATCATACAAAGCTTGGGAAACAGAGAGGAGGGCAGGAGAGAGAGAATGAAGGAGTTTGATCTCTGAGTTTGGGGGAGGGGATTAGTTCTCTGTGGGTGGAGTTCTCCATAACCATTAGAAAAGAGAAAAAAAAAAGATAAGAAAAAAGGACAGGGAAAAGAAAAAGAAAATAAAAAAGAGAGGGAGAACAGGAGTGGCCCCACCCATCTGCTTCTATTCTTCATGTCTTTGTCCCTAAGTGCAATACTGGCTCACCGAACTTACCACCTGCTGACTCATATCGTTATTGTTACTTAGGACTTTTTCATGCCACTAGTCCCTCAAGTCCATCCTGTGCGCCCCAGATGGGACCCTGTGTTTCACTGGCATTCCCTCTGGTCTCTGGGCTTTTCTGTGCAGTTCACCTTACTCATGGCAGCAGCGAGAGGAGTCTTTCTTTGGGCCCTCTGGTGGGGTTCACCTGTGTCACAGGGGTGATGGCGATGGGAGGGGCTGCCCTCTACCCACGGAAACTCCAGAAGCAACTTGTTTATCTCCAGGCATAGGTAAATTCTTTAGCTTTTAATGAAGATCTCATTAAACTGATATATTATGTTGGGGAGGCCTAAGAGGGTTATGATGTTGTGTCATTTTGTTTGACAGTAAGGCTGCTTTTCCATTTGTGCCAGTCAGGTTTTATATTTTCTAAAAAAAAATTAATTAAGTTTATTGTTGCATTTTCCGTGTACATAAAGACCACATTTAATATCGGAGCTTGGTACCTGCACATGATATAACTTGATTCTTTTATTTTTTCCCATTCATCTACCCTCCCTTCAACCCAATTTCTCCTTCTTATTTATGAAAGTTTGTTTTCCTTCTTTTCTGATCATTTTTTCTTTTCTCTTCCTTCCTTTCCCCCTACCCTCCTCCCTAATTCTCCTTCACATTTGAGCATTTTCTTCCTCTTTCACAATATATATTATGGATCGTGGTCCCCATTTAAACTTTTAGCTTCTCATACCAGAGGAATCTTCTTCATTTGAGTCTTCAAATTTCTTGCTCAATTCTTTTTTTGTTTTGTAATTTAAAGTAAGATCTACTCTTTCATCATATGTTCTAGCTGGTTATCATTTGGGTGTATGAAGTTTGTTATTAGATTTCACATGCTAGTGCTATATCTTTCTGGCTTACAGAATTCGTACTGTCTTTATTGATTTGAGCATTGATTCTCATAGTTTCTTTCTTTCCAGGATACTATTTCATTGTCTGTGTAAAAGAGATAGTGTACTTCTTTTAATTCCTGTGCCTCTGATTGTTTGCAGAGTGCTCATTGTTGTCTGAATACTTTTCCATGCTGGGGCACAAGTGTCAGTCTGCCTCACCCTTCCACTGCCCCTGTTGATCTCAGCCTCCTTCTTTCCTGTATGTTGCTTGCCAGGCTCCCTAGGGCGTTAGAATTCATGACCACTGCCCAAGATCAACAGTCTTGACATAACCCAGATAGCTGTTGCCAGCCTTGTATCTCCATTGTGCATTTCTTCCTTCCCATGGAGGGCTCAGTAGGTCAGGGTGAGGAGGAAAGGTCAGCAGCACAAATTCAATTAAACTTAGAGAAACTGATTAGTCACTATGGTCTTCTCTAGAAAAGCAGAGAAAAAAATGTACATTTGAAGCTAGAAAGATTAAATGCAAATGTTAAACCCACAGGAGCAAGAACAAGATAATAAATGAGAAATGATCAAGACTAAAAACTCAGACAAGGTTGGATCAATACAGCAGCAGGCCAGAGATGTGTAGGACCATTTCATTATTCATAGGTAGGTATCTGTGGTGAAGATTTATAGCCTCTGGGTGCTTGAATGTGTGGGCTTACAGGTCTGATTAAAAGTCTCAAGCACAGAACAGATAACAGTCATCATTGTGAGTTTTTAATATTGCATTATAAATGAGTTCTAGATTGCTTTCTCTGGATTATTTGCTGAGAGGATCAAACACATAGCATCTTCCCTTTTGATAACTACTGCCTACATCTTTCTGCAGTGAAGGAAATGTTTTATAATCTGCATTGAAGAATAAGGTAGCTGCTAGCCATGGGTGACTGTTGTGTGCCTGAAATGAGGTAAGTGCAATTGTACCTATCTTTTAAATTAACTTTTTTTTTTGTACTAGGAATTGAACTCAGGATCTTGTGCTTGCCAAGCAGGAACTGTATCACTGAGCTACATCCCCAATCTTTAAATTATTTATTATGTTAATTGTACCTATCTGTGGGGTATAGTGTGACAATATACATATCTAATTTTTGACATATCTAATTTTAATTAATTTACATTTAAAGAAAAGTGACTAAAGCCTACTGAGTCCAAAATGGCATCTCCAGAACTTTATGTTCTAAATGACAAAGACTACAATTGTATGACTGAGGGTACCTATGACTTCAGTTTTGTGGCAGTCACCCACAACACATACCACACAGTAAATATAATCCCTCAATTGTAATATATTTGTAATCAAATGTAAAAATAATGCAGCATAGTAGTTTATAAGAAAATATAGTAGCATATTTTATGAAGCTTTCCCCAGGCTGAGTTTATGCTCTGGTGATATATCCCTGTGAATGATGGGAATCCATCTTTCTTAGACAAGGAAATGAGTTTAAAAAATAATAAGACAACTTATCCAAAGTCAAAGAAATCATTGGTTTCAAATATGTAGTTTGAACCTCTTTCTTTCTTTCTTTTTTTTTTTTTTTGTTCTTGGCTTAGTCTCCATTCTGTTACATAAAGGTACACTTCCTAATTTTATTGAAGAGTGATTAAAAATATATTAGTCTTATAACGTTGACCGTGCACTTTCCATAGGCCTGTAAATCCCATGCCTGTGTATGTACTCAAGAGAAATGAAGTCGTATATTCACAGAAAACTCTGTGATGAATGTTTATAGATGTCTTTCTCACAATTGCCAAAGCCTAGAACTAACCGAAATGCGCTTCAGTCAATAGAAAAAACAAATGGTAGTACATCCACATAATGAGATATTTGCCAGTAAAAAGACCTTTTGTTACTTGGAACCACATGGGGAAATCTCAGATGCACTGTGCTAAGAAGCCAGACTCAAAAGCTTATGATTCTGCTCATCCGATATTTTGGAAAAAAATAAGCTACAGAGAAAGAACAGATTAGTGGTTGTCAGATGCTGGGGGTAGGGCTGACTACAGAAGAAATGAGGAAATTTAGAGATTAATGAAATATTTTTTATCTTACTGTGGTGACGGTTATATGACTGCATGTCAAATTAGTAAATTTAAGCTCAAAAGTTTAGATTCAAAATTGTGTTGTGTATAAAGTAGCATGCTATCATCTAGCCTTTCTGTGTGCTCTTTAAGTATGTTAGGAATCCTAGGAGAGGCAAAGAAAGGGCAAACTTTTGATCAGAGAGGTCAAGGACTTGTCTGGAGCATTTGGCCAAAAATCTAACAAAAAAAATGTCTAAGGAGTTGTAACTAGATTTCCAAAATTTCAGATCAGGTAGGTTGTGAGCTTACAGTGAAATCAGTGGACAAATGCTAACAGTGGAATCTCCTTAGGGAGACTAGGCTTGGCTATAGTTCTTAGTTGGAAAATGATACCTGATGACTTGACCCCAGCGGGTCCTCGTTGGCTTATTCACTATTATACTCTCAGCCCCCAGTTGATGGTCTGTCACCCTACATTAACTGCTTCTTTATGTACATTAAAGCACCACATTGTACACTTTAAATATATACAGTAAAAAGATATTGTTGAATGAAAGAATGCATCGTCTCAGAAATTGAGTGAGTTCTGGCGATTTAACTCAGAGGCATAAGCGCCTGCCTTGCAAGTATGCGGTCATGAGTTCGATCCCCGGTACCAATAAAAAAAAAAAAAAAGATCCTGTCCCCTCAGGGTCTGCTTTAAGAAACTGAGGGAGTTTATTGCAAGTTATTATGCCTGAAGCTGGCAGGGCTGAGTAGGGAGAGTCTGAGAAGCCCCCATAATTGTAATTCCAGCTGATGCATAATTACAGATCGAGGTGAATGTCTTTAGACTGGCATCTTGAATCTGTTTCCCTCTGCTGAAAATCAGGGATGATGGCACAGACTGGAATAATACTTGATTCGATCGTGCTCCCTGGTGCTCATCTCTCAAGTGTTTCAGACGCAGAAGTTGTTTCTCTCAGGGCTAGGGGAGTTTTGCCAAGGTGCTTCTGTCCTTTAAAATGTTTGCTCGTCTTCCTGCTGGCTTTCATCTCAGTTGCTAAGAGAGTTTCTATGGCAAAGGCCTAGCAGCTAAGTGAGGATTACATACAGTAAATATTTCAAACAGATGAACTTGACATAGGAGCAGCTGTTTTTCCTCCAACCAGAAGGTAGGAGTGTGGGGAGATCTGATTAGCAACTTATGCAGCATTTTAAGTCTTTGTTATTGGGATGCTGTGGCCAGCTTTTGCCCTTGACATTTGTGGTGAAAAAGACCTGAAGTTCATCCCTAAGATGCAAGCATGGGAGAATGTTTCAGTGTACTCAGAATAATATGAAAACTATTTTATGAAATGGAAGGCAAGCAGACATCTTACAATTCTAAGATGATTTTAGAATCAGCTGGAGTCCTGCTACTGGTTGCTTGAAAAGGGAAAGTCCTGTTGAATTTAGATGTTGAAAACACAAAAAACTATGTAAGAAGAAAATGTAGGTTGGATGGTATAACAAGCCAACCCAAGGTGAGGTTCTTCTATATGGCACAAGAATTTTAAAGCTTTGTCAGCCACTTTCATTAAAAATGTTGGTCGTGATTTATTCTCTGGAGCAACACACATTTCTACCTCTTTCTCCCAAGTAATACAATCTTTGCTTTATAATTTCACATATTCCTTCCTTTACTTCTAGAAGCTATATAGACCATGACCAGTTAACCTTCCTTTTCAATAAAGTGAAGATAGTCTTGACATTTGAAAACTTGGAACTTGATGATATTTAAGTGCTCAGGTCTTACAATATCAATTGTTGCTTGTTTATAGGCCAGTTCTTATTTTCTGTCCAATTTTATTTGCTTTTTATAATATTGTGAGAGGAACTTTTTTTCTTATAATTTATTGTTCCTTTCAGAATGTTCTTCCAATAATTTCTTGATTTCCTATGATCTTCTTGAGTCTTCATTCCAAATGACTGTGCTTTAGTCCCTTTGGAAAAAAGCACTAGAAATTTACAGTTCTCAAGCAGCAAAGGTTGTACGTGTCCTTATCTCTTTTATTGCTTTCAAATCAACAAATGTTCATCATCATCTACAATGTGCCAAACCACTGGGGAAGAGGTTGTGACAGACAAGAGCTTTTATGATGGTTTACAGTGAACTCGTGTTCCAGTGAGTTTGGGAAAATATTGCAAACATTTAGCCACTTTGTAGTTCTTTTAGTGTTTTCATAGCTTCCCAAGTTTGTTGCAGCCTTCTCTAATATTAAGACAAAAAAATGAGTGGCTGTCAGTACATGAATGAATGTGAGACTGTGTTTTGAGTAGAATAACCTGGAAAATTTGGGGTTATAGTTTATCTCAGTAATGCCTCTGGCTTTTTTTTATTGATTCTGTGGCTCCATTAATTACTGGACATTCATACCAAAATATATAACATTTTTATTTAGAATGAATACAAATGTGTGTTTAATGACAGTATATATATATATATATATATATATATATATATATATATACTTTATTGTTGAGGAGAATAAATTATCAAAGCTTTTTCAGGATGTTTCTATTTATAAAACAAATATAAAAAATGAATATGTGTATATTTACATGATTATATATGTATATTATTTTTATTTATTTATTTATTTACCTTTTTGGTTCCAGGGATGGTCTCACAACTTTGCATATGCCAGGCAGGTGCTTACATCACTGAGCTAAATCACCCACCTTCACATTATATTTATTAAGAAAAGTTTAGGACATTATCCCTGAATGGCAGATGAGGAATGATTAAGATTTCCTTTGATTTCTTTCTCTAAGAAATTTCTATAATGAACTTGTGTGCTTGTGTGTTGGCGACATGAGCAGAAAAGCAGGTTAAAGACAATGGACCTATTGGGCCGTGGGAGGGGCTCCATGTCTGAAGGAATCACCTCATGTGCTTGCTTAAGTCCTTGGGACCTTTGTTCTGGAGGAAATGATGTAGATTGCATTTTACAGTGTGGTTTTCTTAAATGAAACAATGTCATAGCCAGTCTTTTTGTCAGTACTTTCCTCTTCAAGTGATTTTTTTTAAATGAAGAAAATATGCAGTTATTTTATTCCGAAGTACATGCAGAAAAGAAGGCCAAGTGTGAAGGTGGTATGGCAAGAGACCATCTCCGAGGCCACTCTTGTGCAGTTTGATTAAGACAGAGTGTCTGCGTGCAGGGTGCTGTCTTGCTCCCAGCTAGGTTTGCTGTTCTAGTAAACATCAGCAGTCAGTCCAGGTTTCTGCAGTATTCTCAAGTCCTCTAAAAGCTCTCTAAGCTGGAAGGACTCCACAGTTAAAATGCTGGTGTTCAGAGCAGCAAGGTTTATTTCTCCTCAAGATGGTATTCTTGCGTTTGCATACATTTGTGGTTTTCAGAAAGCCATGTTCTCTAAATGTC
The DNA here is from genome assembly GCA_004027455.1 of Hydrochoerus hydrochaeris. Taxonomy (NCBI): domain Eukaryota; kingdom Metazoa; phylum Chordata; class Mammalia; order Rodentia; family Hydrochaeridae; genus Hydrochoerus; species Hydrochoerus hydrochaeris. Next base: position 28,896 of record PVLA01002226.1, on the reverse strand, counting down.
ACCTTGCTTCATTCAGCATGGCCTGTGTTCTGGACATCCAGGGGCTTCCAGGAACAGCCAGCAAGCAGATTGATGGCTTGCTGAAAGCTGCTTCATTATCTCTCACTGCAAATTCCTTTCATGAGTAATCTCTTGTGCCCTGGGTGGAGAGCTTCTCTGTATGCATGATGTGAAATAAAATCTCAGATAATGTGGGAGCTAATTTGCCTTCATTCCTCCCTCCCCCACCCCCGTTAGCCCCACAATGTGACCTCAGACTAAATGTTTATTTAATTAGCAAAGCTTAGTTGAAATTCCGTTAGTTGGTGAAGAATAGGAAGTGAAAGATAATATGATTTAAAAAAGAAAAAGGTTGTGTGTGTGTATGTGAGAGAGACGGAGACAGAGACAGAGAGTGACACAAAGAGAGAGATACAATGGCAAAGGGCAGGGAGAAAGAAAGAGAGAGAGGGAGAAAGAGAAAGAGAGAGCCAAAGAGAGAGAGAGTGTGCTTTTTGCTGTTAGGAAAGACCTATTTGGATAATTAGTACCAGAAATAAATTATACATTTTTATCTTGTAAGAAATTGCCTTTATTATGCTTTACTTTAAAAACTAAAGAAAATTGGCTCTCCCTTGTCCTATAATTTTTATCCAAAGGATGCTCCAAAGGTTCTAATAGAATTTTTTTTTTGAGGTACCAGGATCGAACTCATGACCTCGAACTTGCCAGGCAGGTGCTTATGCCACTGAGCTAAATTCCCTGCCTCTAACAGAATTTTGTATATGCACATAGTAATTTTTTCCTAAACTAACTACTACTTAGGTAAAATTAAACATATTCTTCTCAAGTTACATATCCAAAAACCTTAAGCTCACACCAAACCTTTCTCTATAAATTGTATCAGTCTTTGCAGTAGCATTAAAAGGACTCAGCATCCAAAATACTCACCTTGAAGAGAGCCCCGAGCTCCTCTGTTATTGCTGAAGCTTGTACATTTGCCTCCATCCCTCTGCCAGCATGACAAGGATTAAGAGCAAAGTCATGGTCCATTGGGAAGGAAGTGGTCACCATCATTAAGTGAAGAAGTTCAAACCCTTGGCCACCAAAGGTGCGTCACTTGTTTTCCCTTTTTTCTGTGAGTGTTCTGCCTTTTCCCCACAAGGACTGAATGCTGGGAACTGGAGTTGAATGAACAAAATGTGGCAGATCCACATAATGGAATACTATTTACCCTAAGTACTGGGATACACCACAATATGGATGAACCAACATTCAGCTAAGTAAAAGAAGCCAGACACGAAGACTTCATCTGATATGAGTCCATGTGTATGGGATATCTGGAAAATAAAATCTAAAGTGACAGAACATAGATTAGTGCTTCCAAAAGAAGTTGGTGGGGATGAACAGTGGCTTCAAGAAGGGCACAGGGAATCTTTCAGAGCTGATAGATACAGTCTAACATTAGATTAAAATGACATGCACACAAGTCTATAGGCTTATAGAAATCACTGAATTCACATGGAAAATGAATGTGTGCTATGCTATAAAAATAAAGCTATTTTTAAACCTTTGGAAATAAGTTTCAAATGGAAGACCTGGAGCTGACCCTTTTTGGGAGCACCATCTAAACAGGCTAGGGCTAGGGACAAATCCCTCATCTTGCTGCCTCTTGCTGGATGAAGTCTCTTCCTTACACTGGCTTTACCAAACATTATGCAGTTAAGAAGGCATATCTCTGGCAGGATGCTTTACTGACAGAGAGAAGCAATGCCATCTGGGGAGAGGGCAAGAAATAGTCAAATCCCTAAAAACCATGACTTAAGCAATAACTTCCTCTCCTTTAAAAAAATCTTTAAAAAAACTTTACTATGGTTTGAGATTCTGTTCCTTATAATCAAGAAGGCTTAATTAATATGCAGGGACAGCATTTGGGAAGAGTGGGCTGTGTGGAAGTCTGCAGGCATGAGGACCATGGCTCCTGGTCAAAGGGGAAGTACAGGTTCGACAGACAGCACAGACAGCCTTTGCTTCAATGCATTATAGCTGCAAGGGTTTCTAACATATCTGTGCCGTCCTTTTTCTGTTTTTCTCTTTTTAGTCCTGCACTGAAGGCTGCCTTGAAGTTCTGAACCACCAGGGAGGGCGTTATTGCTTTGGGAAGTGGAGGAAAAGCATACGTGAGCTTCTGCCTGTCTAAAATGTGGCTTTTCCTGGTGACGGTGGCAGCATCCATGGCTGAAACAGCACTAGTTCCTCTGAGTGATATTTAGGTTACATACTTCCCTTCCCAAAGTGAGCATCTCAGAATCAGGTGGTGGTAAAGTAGCTCCTCAGGTCAGTTGGACATTCACTACTCATGCAACCAGAGGAGTCAGGTGTTTTATCTATTTCTAGATTTGTCCTGAGTCAGGTTGTGGGAAATGCCTTGGATGCTGGAGGGAGATATTGTTCTTTTTTTTTTTTTTAAGGTCTTTTTAGTTTCATTAAGACATTAAATAGTTTCTGTTTGCTTTAGATGTAGATGTTTGTTTAGATGACAGTATGATGCAGCCCATATTAAGCTGTGAAATACACTGCTCGGTAATATACTATGTATGTATGTATGTATGTATGCATTTATTAGTAGTAAATGTTTTGCATATGTAATAACCACAATCATCATGGTGAATGTGTACCTGTATACAATATATTTTAATTCTTTCTTTCCTCATTCTCCTCTCCTCCCTTCAACCCTTCTGCCCTTCCCATTTCAAAAACTTTGTTTCAGTTTTGTCCTTTCACTGTTTTTCAAATTCCTTTCCCTTTCCTTCTTTTCCCAGAGATAGACTGTATTTAACCAATATTCTCCAAGAGGATATTTCCCTTTCTTAGTTAAAGGGTGAGGGCAGCTTTCTGCCTGATCAGTGTTGTCTAAGGAACTGATCATCTTATTCTGTCAGGGACAATGTTAGAGAGTTGCCTTGGGTTAGATGAGCATTTTTCAGTTAGGGTTATGGATCACCTCCCACCAGACCAAAACCATCACCATGAAACAATAGATTCCTGGCCTCAAACCCCAAATTATCAGAGTGCATGTTAACACCATGATTGCAGATAAACTTTCCAGTGATTTTTAGAGCACATTAACAGTTGAGAAAAACCAGTTTGGACTCTGAGTTAGATCTTCTGATTTATGATAGAGAACTCCAGAGGTGCTGTTCTCTGAATAAAAATTTATGTTCAAGCAGAAAGAGGGGTGTTTGGACCCATGCCCTTGTTTTTGTCTAAAAACATGGGAAACAAAAAATTGAGAAGTTTTCATCATATAAGTGCAGAGGGGCAGGTAATGCTTTTGTCTTTCTGGGAGACATAAGAGAACTGACTATCAAGCAAACTCAGAATTATCACTGGGCTCAGGGTAAAGAGCCAGCTGGCACAGCTGTTGGAATACACCTGGGCTTTTGGCAGCTGAAGAACCTTACAGGTGGCAGGAGTGCAACTATTCAGTGCCTCCACTTCACACTAGGGTTTGTGTGGAGGCTCATGAGATAAAGTTAGTTATCTTAAACACAAACATTTCACTTCGGTTTTTCTGTTTTTCATACCAGGGCATGCACAGAGAAGCAGCATCTTGAAATCAGAAAACTAAAAAGTGTTGAAGTGTGATGTGACTCTCTGTCCTCCTGTGAATAAGCAGATTCACAGGATTTGAGCTCCAGACGTGTTTTCTGCCCACCAAGCAATAAGGATCCTTGCTCCACCAAGACAGTATGTAAATAATTATTTTCAGCTTCTCAAACAGATACACACAAGCAGCCTCCTTTCTTATGAGGCAGGGGCCGTGGTTTGACAACAAAAATGGCAGGGAAAGGCTGTCAACATTGCTTCCTCCCCTGAGTCTGCCTGATAATTCTTTTTTTCCCTGAATAACTAACAGAGAGGCAGCTGCAGCAGCAAATAGAATTCAAAACCCCATTAATATCGATGACTCATCAGCTGAATTCTTTCTCTGTGTCTGAAAATGTCAGGAAATTAAAAATGCTCTGTGGCATCTCCAAGAGTCAGGTCCCAAGTTAGACCTGTAAACCACTTCTAAATATTCTTGGCCTCATTTGGAAATTGGCTGTCACCTGGGACATGGCCTGGTTTGTTCCCTTCCATGATGGGCAGAACACACTGTCAATATCACTGAATAAACGACTCATCCCACCATCCGGCAGCAATGGGATCGTGATGTTGGTGCTTGTTATCCGATGGAGCATGCAGGGCAACTAGACATGTTCTGGGCACCTGGCTGCAGGAAGGGCAATAGCAGGGTCTGAACCTACCTGCATCCTTCCTTTGACTAGATGAGCAGATTCATAAGACATAAGTAGAGAGGAATGCTTAAAACACTTAGAAATTTAATCCTAATATTTGGATTTCCAGTTCCTTAGAACAAATGGTACAATATTATTTTATTTTTAAAAAATTTTAATTTTTTTGGTACTGGGAATTGAACACACGACTTCTTGCTTGCCAGTCAGGCATTGTGCCGCTGAACTAAATCCCCGGCTACAATACTACTTTAATTTAACTAACTTTCTTAGCTTGCAGTAGGGGGTCTAGCCATTTTGTGGGTATAGGTTGTGCAAATATACAGCTTCAGCAAATGAAATTTCAAACCTTATTGCAAAACTGGAATGGAAAAAAAAGTACTTGGAAGCCATACAGTTGTTCATATGGTTGTCAGGTTCTTGGCTAATGTGTTTCTTGGCAAGAATTCACTTGATAAGCTTATTTTTGATTGCTATCCCAATTATAAGCCTGGATGATGTGAATTACTAAGAAGAGTGAGTCCCTGTTCAGAAGGGGAAAAGATATGCATATGAACATCTGTGCCTTAGCATGGATCGTGGGAATCAGAGAAGGGTTGAGGGTAGTGGTAGCATTTGAAACATGCTTTGAGGAAGAGGTGCCATTGGCAACTGCTGAGACAGAGAGGAAAGCTCTTCTTGGTAGAGTGTGGAAGGAGAAACTCAAATTTTAGGAAATGGGATGAGAAGTTTGTGTCTCATAGGGAAACTGTAATGGTGAGTTGTAAAATGCCTTATAACTAAAGGGAACAGTTTGACTATCATTTCATAGTCAATGAAAAGTCAGTTAAAGATTTTCAGTAGAGATAAGATTTTTAAATTTGTTCATATATTTGAACAATGTTTATTAAGCTCTTGTGATGTTCATTCAATATAGTCAGTAAAAATAAAAAATTCCTAGATATTTGGTATTGAGAGGAGACAGAGGAAACAGATAAGAAATAAACAAACAAATAAAAAAAAACCCATGCTCTACAAACAAAGTAAAAGAAAAGTATGCATGTTAGATAGGATTGCAATCAGGGCAAGCCTTTCAGAGTTGATGTCACTTGAGGGGAGGTGTGAAATGACTGAGTGAGACACATCTTTTTTTTAAAATTTTATTTAAAGAGGAAAAAAGCAAAACAGAAAAAGAGGTAGAAATAATACAGAATATCAGAAGAAAAATAAACTAAGAAATTACTAGTTGATAAATTATATATTGTCTTCTTAGACATAGTTGTTCAAGTTACAAAGTTAAAGCATATAGAGTGGACATTCAAACAGTGAGGCTGTAAAGAAGTTCAATGATCCAATAACAACTTAGCAACATGGTTATCAATCCCACACACTTAAACATAAATGCAGTTATATCCTTTACAGCACTTTCTCTTCCTCCTTTTACTTTTTTAAAAAAAATTTTAATTAAAGAGAAACAAAAGCATGTAAAGGGTAGAGATAATACAGAATTTCAAAAAAAGATAAACAATAAGAAATCACTAGTTGATCAATTACATATTGTCCTCTTAGAAATAGTTGTTCAAGTAACAAAATTAAAGCATACAAAGTAGATATTCAAACAGTGAGAGTGTAAACAACTATGCATGCATGAATCTCTACATGTATTTCTATCCTTTCTGTATTAGAGGGAAAAACAAAACATAGCAAGACAAAACAAAACAAAACAAAACAAATTCCCATAAAATCATGAAACCAAAAAGTCATATAAATTGTCTATATCATCAGGCATAATTGAATATAGAAGTATAATTGAATATAGCACTACATAACAATGTTAGTAAAAATAAAACATTGTAGACAGTATAAAACTTCAAAGCAGGTAATAATGAAACCAGAGTGGATATTCTAGTGAATCTTGTCATCTTAAGTGCAGCTGCTTATACTCTCAGACTTGATACTATCAATCATAACAGCTTTGAATAAAATCTATCAGTACAAAACAGCAATCTAACAAACCAGATTTGATTACGATCAGTCATGATAAAACAGTGTAGGTTTTACAGAGCTTTAGATTAAGTTAATAGGAAATTAAGGATGATTACCATACTATATCCTGTTATTTTTGGGATTACTGTCTGTGCCCTCAAACCTGGTACAGGTGGAATGACTGAAACAGAATATAATACATCTAGGCAGAGTAGTGTGAGTAATGTGGGTTTTAAATCCTGGTGCACTATTAACAGTATAGTGTATCAAGGCCATCTATATTAGAGATTCTAGCCATCCTTCTCTGCCTCATTTCTGCTATGCTATTTTTCTGCCTGTTTGTCTAGTTTTCTCCTTCATTCTACTGCCTGCCCCACTCATTGAGGCCTTTCTGCCACTGTTCCTAAAATCCTGGTATTTTATTTATCTCCCTCTAGAATGTCCTTCAGTATTCTCTGTAGGGTTGGATTGGTGGTCACAAACTCCCCCAGTTCCTCTTTGTCATGGAAGCATCTTGTTTCTCCATTAATTTCTAGTGACATTTTTTCAGGGTACATCAATCTGGGCTTGAGGTTATTTTCTTTCAGGGCATGGAATATTTCACTCCAAGCTCTTCTTGATCTGATTGTCTGTGTCAAGAAGTCAGCTGTGATCCTGATGCGCTTACCTTTATAGGTAATCTCTTTTCTCTGATGGCTTTTAATATTCTGTTTTTATATTGAATTTCTGGTATCTTGATTATTATATGTCTGGGTGTAGATCTGTTTTGGTTGTAGGTGGCTGGAATTGGGTATGCCTCACATAACTGAATGTCATTTTCTTTTCCCATGCTTGGGAAGTTTTCCTTAATTATTTCCATGAATAGCCTTTGTAATTCACCTGTATGTATTCCTGCTTCTTCGTTCACATTTCCTATTGTCAAATTGTAGATTCTCTTGTCATCTTCTAGCCTTTGTATTGTTACTGTCTGTTTCCTTATTTTTAAGAGATCTTTCCTAGTCACATATCTTAAGGAATCTTTCCAACTACTTAGCCAATGCTAAGATTCTCTGGAATGAGGAAGAACAAAGAAACCAGTATGGTAGAATGGAATAAAAAGGGATAAATAAGAAAGGGTGAGATCAGGAGCAATTAGGTTCAGACTCCTTTTTAGACATTTGATAGGTTTGAGCTTTTATTTTTAGTGAGATGGGAGCCATTGGATGACTTTGAGTATAAGAGTCAATATGTCTGGGGTTATACTTCTAAAACATCCCTGCAGTTTCTCTCCTGAGAACAGATTTCAGGAAGACCAGGAGAGGAGTGGAGGAGCAATTAGGACACTGTAGCAGGTAAGCTTGGATGGCAATAAGGAAGGCCGTGAGTATTGGTAAGAAATGGATACATTTTGAAGGTATAGCCAATGAGATTTGCTGATAGACTGGGTATGAGAAGTGAGAGAAAGAAGAGTCAATGATGCTAAAGTTTTGCCTTTAACAATGACAAATCGGGTAAAATTGACAGAAGTTGAGTTGGGAATAACTGCAAGGAATATTTTTATGGGTCATGTCCAGAGTTTGGGTTCTGCATGTTAGGTGTACTAGCAGGCTTTCCCTTTGGACAAATTTACATTTACAGTTTAAAGGAGAGATTTATTTGGTTCATGGTTTTAGAGGATTCAGTCCACGGATGGCTGGCTTCAAAGCAGGAACATCATGGTGGAAGGATGTAGCAGAGAAAGTACTTAGTTCATGGTACCTGGGAAGCAGATCAGGGTACTAGCACTAGAAAGGAAGGGAGGAGAGTCCAGATATAGACATCAAGTTTATGCGTTCATGATCCATTCAGACATACCCAGAAGTGTGCTTTACTAATCCTGTGGGAAGCTTCCAAGCCAATCTAATTGATGGTTAAGTTTATTGCATTGGATATAAGAAGATCATTAGCTGCCTACATGCAGACACCAAGCAGAGTTTTGGAATCAAGAGTATATCAACTCAGTAATTATCGATGTACTGAGGGCATCGCAAATGTGAATGTCACGAGTTTATCTATAGGTTAGGAGAAGGTGTACAAACTTCTAGAATCGAGTTGACAGTACTTGAAGTTTATAGGCTGAGGAAATGGGGACTATTCATCATCAGATTGTAAGAAGGAAAAAAGTGATAGAGGGGGGGAGCCAAAAAGAGTGCGATCCTCAAAAGTTCCTTGATGAAGGTATCATTATTACCATCAAATTCTCTTTAAGAAGTGAATCCAAGTTTGTTTTCATGATCCTCTTCTATGTCTACCACCCCTATTTGACTGTTTTTTTCTTTTCTTTTACAAATTCAGTCCTACATCGAATTCCTACAGGAAACAATTGCATTATCAACTCTTGAGTGCTATGTCTGTCAACCTCCACATAATATTAAAATAGAAACACTGAAGATAGCATTTCTACAGATTAAAAATTGAGACCCCCTCAATTCAAATGGAACAATTCCTGAGACCTGATGAGCTTTCTAAATTTCCTTCTGGCTTCCATTTCCCAGCCACAGGAAAAGTGTCCAACTCTGCTTTCTCTAAACTCTCACAGCATTTTATCTAGTGTCTCTTAGGAAACTGAAGGCTTATGCTTTGCACTCACACACCTTAAAAATCATATCATAAAAGTGTAGCTGAATTGACAATCTCCTCATGTCTGCCCAACTCAGTGTGTTAGTTTGTTAGGACTATTATAAACAAGCATCTCAGACAGGCTGGCCTCCACAGTAGGAATTAATTTGTTTTGCTGTTCTGGAGGCCATAAGTCAGAGATCAAACTATTGTCAAGTCTGTTTTTTTCTGTTGCTTCATTCCTTGGCTTTGATGATCACCCTCAACTGAATCTTAACTTGGTTTTCTTTTGTAGGTCTGTGCTATAACTTCACTTTTTATAAGTTAATCAATCATGTAGAATTAAAGCCCATCCCAAAGACCCACATTTTAACTACCTTGTTAAAAAATTTACCTCAAGTATAATCACATTCTGGGGTACTGGAGTTAAAATAGCAATGTATGATTTTGGGGGGTGTTATGGTTTGTGCCTAGATGTCCCCACAACGCCTCAGGTGGTCATGGTGGGGGATGGGCCTTTCAAAGGCAGCTGAGTCTAGCTTTTGTAATTGGCTCATTGTCTAGCTCTGGAATTGGCAGTGTGAATGCTGTACCTGCCCAGGGTCAGGGAGCTGGTATACATTATAAGGAAGGGAAGGAGCTGTGCTCCCCTTTTGCCCTTTGTGCTTTTGTCACTTGCAGCTACCATGAACAGCTGCCCCTCAGCCACACCACCCTGCCTGGAGCCAGCTGACTATGGACTGAAACCTCCAAAAACAGTGCACTAAATAAACCTTTCCTTCCTTCAGCTTGGGCGTCAAGTATTTTGTCTCAGCAATGAGAGATAAGTAACTAACATGGAAGGGACACAGCTAAACCATAAAATTCAGGAAGCACAAGTCTCCTGATCCTGCTTCTGTCCAACAAAGGTGACTGCCTGGTCTCTGTCTCAAAAAGCTGCATTTGTGCTAAGCTGACTGTTAGTTATAGTTTCATCACTATAATTAAATAACTGACATAATTGACTTATAAAGCCAAAATTTGATTTATGTCACAATTGTGGAGGTTCTGATCTAAGAACGAATGAATGCACTGCTTTGGTTCCAAGAAGTGGGGGTGGGGGTGGGACCTGAATGGCAAAGGTAGGAGAATAACGTGGAACAAGCTGATTACTTCATGGCCAGAAAACAAAGAGGAAGAGGAAGCGAACAGGGACCCACAATCCCCTGAGAGGCAGCCCCCAGTGGCCTAGGGGCTTCCGGTTAGGCATATCTCTTAGTTTCCACTAAGAGATGCTTCTTCATAGTCTCACTTTTTTTTTTTTTAACACATTGACCTTTAGGAGACATTAATCCAGACCATAGAAGTGAGATTCAATACTGATACTAGAAATAAAAGAAAAACTGATCCTTTGCAGTTTTAAGTCAGCACTCAGACTCATCTGTCAAGATGTGCTTCACCTGATTTGTAGTCCATACTGGACCTTGTGGTTCTAACCTAAAAACAGATGATGTTTTTGATAAGAAAAGTTAGGTTTGGCCTTGAAGCAGCACTTTGCCCAGAATGGCATTCTGCGTCTTTGAAAGCCAGCACTTCACTTGCTCTTTTGGAAATACATTACTATATAATTTACCTGATGCTTAATGGTAAATGCAGAAAGATACATGGCTCTTTTAATAGCTGGAGAAAGTCATGATACATTTAGTACGGTATTAATTTCAGAAAACCATGTCATAAGAAGGCAGATTATGTTGCCTTAAACACTTTGTTGTCCTGAAAAACCGAGAGATCTCCTGCATGAGAATCTCTAAACCATTTTGGAACCTCTTAGAGAATATTTATGCCCGTGATAACTGAAGCTTCCATATGTTGAATTAAAGGTGTTATTCGAATGGCATTTGGCAGTGAATATAGTTTATTCATAGTTTAACCTCAGTCCTACTCTAGAAGCTCGACTGTCAGAGAGCTTTAAGTCACAGCTGGGCTCTAACTTGAGCATATTAATTCAACCACTTTTGAATCTTAACTCTGGAAGTCAGAAATTAGGTTGATGATTTTGTCTTGGATGTGTGAATAACAAAATAAGTTTCAGTTTTCATAAGTTCATGAGGTGACTGGTCTCATTTAAACTTATTCATGATTCTGTGGTCAGCTATTAGAGGTCTAGGATATCCTCATGTGGGCAATTCAGTTTTGTTCTGTGCTTTATCTTGACTCTAACAAACTAGTTTTCTCAGGCAGAAGCAGAGGAGCAAAAGGGAGAGGCAAGAGTTAAAGTCTTTGGAGCCCTGGGCTCTGCACTGGGAGGAAGTTTACTTCCTATACATTCTTCCTATACATTCGCTGGACCCGCCCAGATCACCACGTGGTGTGATGTTGATGATCTCAAGCCCAACCTAGCCTCATCCTTGTCCCCTCCTTGTTGTGGTCACTTTCACTTCTGGTTGGATCATATGTCAATCCAACTCCAAATACAGCTGTTTCTCCTCTGTGACATTGCCTCCCTCTTTCCTTCTTCTTTGTCCCATGGCCACCTGGTTCCCATTCCTTTGTTTGTCCTGGGTAGGAAGAATACAATGCTCTACTTCAAAGTCATCTGGTCACGGACACAGGGCAGAATGAAAAGTGGGGCCATCTTACAAACCATCTAGCACAGAAACACATTTGAAAAAAATGTCCAGTTTTTCAAATGATGTATGACCACTGTCCTTGTTATAAATCTCTATGGACAGAATAAAAAAAAAATCTCATGAAGTTTTCGTCAAGGTTTGAAAATCAAGCAGAGAAACATTTTGCACTGTAAAGTTACTAGTTGATGTTTTCTGTTTCTTCTGATTGAAAAAATACTGCATCTTAAAACTTGTGAAGTCTTGGATGACCCAGGGGAAACTTTTAAAGTTCCACTAAAAGCCACATGGGGCATATTTCATCTTTGCAGTATAAACACAGTGAAAGTGCACACTCTATTCTTCCCCTTCTTGAGAGAGTCATTATTATTTCCATTTCATTGTTTTCAAAGTAATTGCAAATGGTCAATTTCATGTTCTTATATAGTAAACACATTGTGTGGAACATTTCAAATTTAGCCATTTCTTCTGCTTGATAATATGATTTGTATTGTAAGTCATTTATAGTAAATGAACTGCTTGGACAATTAAGCTGCAGTATATATATATATATATATATATCACATGTGATTTGAATTCCAACTTTTTTTTTAAGACAGCCATTTCAAAGAAGTCATTTATAATAAAAGTAATAAACAGTAACTCCTTTGCAATAGTTATAGGAGCATGAAGAGCAGGAGAAGGTGAAAAAGAAAAAATGGAGCCAATGGAATTACTGTAGCTTAGCATTTAGGCCTTGTACTTTCTAATTAGAAAGGAACAATTGAACTTTCAAGTCAGAGAAGTTCCATTTATTCCCTAGAGTAGTGATCTCATCCAAGGGTTAATAATACAATAATGTCACAAGTAATTTGTTGTTAATAACTTTTAAAGTTGTTTAATTATTTCCTTAAAAAGTAAAGACAGGGTAGGCTCATTTTAAGCTACTTCCTTTATTAAGTGGGAAACCCAGTCATGCCTGTTCAAAGAGGCTGTTTTTATGGCATGTACAATGTAAAAGGCATATGATACATGTATCAGAGGTGGAAAAATTTGAACCTGCTACTCCATATAGTGGGGACTCTTTGCCAATGACCAGCTGATACATGATGGCTCATTTATTGATTTGAGATCTTGAGAAAATATCATGAACTTCTAAAGTGGTACCATGTGGTAGAGATCACCAAAAGGGGATGATATAATTGGTGAGCAGTGACAAGTACACATATACTTAGGATATAATCAATGCTAGGAATAAAACTTTATGGTATCACACTGAGATACTAATTAATAAATGGGTCATACAGAATTATAAAAGTCTATGGAGTTGGTTTGTACATTTCTCCAATGAGGAATTATAACTCTGAGAGATGGAATATCTTAAAATGTTGGTGGAATATCTCAAAATATTATGAGTGGGAACTAGTCTGCTTATATTGTGTTTACTTTGGTGGAGTCCAGTCCTTAATCTGTGATTCTTCTTGATTAGATCAAAAGAATCTTAAAATACAAGACATAAGCTTACAGTTGGCCAGATGAAAAATTCTCCATAGCCCAACCTGTTTCTGTACTTATTGCATTGAACCACTCATGTGAAAGTCCTGAGGACGTACGCAGATTGGGAGGGAAGAACCAAATGTTCAAAGTCTTACCATCATAATTGAATCTAAGAGCTGTCTGCTAATAAAAGGTACATTGTCATATCACAATATATCTGGGTTTCTTTACTGAGGCACCATTAGCCTGGAAGAGACAAAAGTACAAACCCTTCTGGTTTCTCTTTTTTCCCCCATAATGATTCACTGTCTGAAATGAAAAATATTATCCAGAGCTACAAAAAGCAGATGGTGTTCTTGGAAAAGTGAACCAGCTCAGAGTTACACACAGCTGTATACCCCTCTCTGGTACCACAAGTGGAATTTGATTGTGTGTGTGATTCAATTTGAAAATGACGCATCCTCAACATCATAGTGTAGCACAAAGGTTTCAGCAACTATAAAGCTATTTTTTTGTTCAGAAAATAATCCTACTTTCTCTTACTTTCTCAGGAAATTAATTGAATGACAGAATTGGGTGTATTATTTTTAACAAGCATCAAGATCTTCTTCAGGAACTGAGAGAAAGCAATGAGAATAATAAAAGTGTTTGTAAAGATAATCAATGATACCCAGGATGCAATAACTCTGAGGTTATGTAAATATTGGGACTGTTTCTGGGTAAGGCACAGTATGCTAGTTTAAAGGCTAACCTCAAGCATCAGATATATGAATTTAAATTCTCAGTTATTGTAAGACCAGAAATTTATTTCACTTTTTCTTCTTTAAAACTGGATGATAATGTTTATCTTAGAACAAGTGTGAAGAGTAGGTAAGATTATGTAAGTAAACCTCTTACCACAATACTGGCCATTTGGGAAACACTTAATAATTGGAAAATATCAACAATTTGAAGGAGATGAGTTATTTGTTTGGCTTAACTTTTCTGATTATCATTTGTATGATCTCTAATACACCAATTGAAATATAAGGTATTCAGAAATATTGTGATAAACTTGGAAATTATATGCAACTTGATATCAATGTATCAATGTATGTTCCATTTTTGATATTTTTTATGGTATCACACTGAGATACTAATTAATAGCAGAAAATATAAATGATAAAATCAAACATGAAAAATTATCCAATTCTTGACACCCCCTTTTTCTCCCCCTTCACTTTCCCATTGTTTGTATGACTATCAGTCTTTTGCTGATGATAAGCAGCATCTCATCTAGAAGGATTTCTTTGATAAAATGCACTGTCTGCAAGCTTCAAGAGTCTAAAATTCTGAACAACTTGAATCACAATCTAACAGTCAAAAAACCAAAAGCAGCCTGAACTTCGGTGGAACTAAAGGCACAGGCTTTCTGGAATTATCAACCACTCTGCTATAATTCTACCGCTGACTTGCTGGGATCAATCAGTGTGAATCCAGGCTCTGTCTGCTCCCTCTGTCTACCAGTGACAGTGCTCTGTTCTTGTTTCTGTGTCTTCCTTCTTTCTTTTCCTTCTATCTTTTTCATCAGTTTCCTAAAGTGTTGATAATCTTCCTTTGTCTTCTATCATTACTTCTATGCTCTTTCTCTTCGTCTATTTCTCTACATTTTTCCTAATTCCTTTTAAATTTTCTCCCCAGAGGGTACAATTATCATATTGAGGGTATACGAACTGTATATAATTTTCTGGTCTATTTTAAGTTTTGTTATATAACTACAAATCTTGTTCATATGGTAAAAGTTGGCAAATTAGTAGTTACTATGGTTTGTCATTTTCTAATCTGTGTTTGATGCTATTGTTATTACTGATTGTGGCACTTTAGTCAAGGTGACATAATTGTTATAATCAGTGGCTCTTCTTTGTGTGTCAACACTGAGATTGTCTAAGAGTCATGAACAATACTATAGGCCAGTACCAAAGAACCAGGGACTGGGACAAAGAGATAGCAACTTCTCATTCCCAATATATTGAAGAGGTAGGAACTTGCAACAGACTCAAAATCCAAAGGCCAGTTACACCTGGAAGACATCTCTGAGAAGTTGTGATTTCCTAAGGGTTCATGATACTAGCAATATATCTACCTACCATAAGCAATTTATGAGCATCAAGGAATTAAACTAAAAAAAAAAAAAGGAAAGAAAATAAGAAGACATGGAAGCAAGATGCAACCCGAGACTTCCAGCTCACCAAAGGCAAACCCAGGGGGCAGTGAGGTAGAACAAACTATAACCCACCCACCCAGTCTCTCTGAGGTGGTAACAATGGAAGTAACATAGCAGATAGATGAAGCTTTAGGAAAAAATCAAATCAGAAATGATTTCTTAGATAACTACAGAGGTGATGACTGTACTAAAGGACATAGTGAATATAGGGTAGATACAGATTTAAAAAAAACAGAGGAGCTTAGGAAAATGATAGGAACCACAAATGTTCAACATAGGAAAGAAATAGAATCCATGAAACAAATTCAAACAAATATCTAGGAGATTAAAAATTCTATTGAAAGTATGTGCCAGAGAATGAACCAATGTGAAGACAGACAATCAGATCTAGAAGATAAGAGTATGGTTAGTGATCACAGAAAGAAATATTTCTTAGAAATAGTAAGAGACAATGGAAAGTCAATCAAATGGCTGCTAGATCATGCAAAGAAGAACAATGTAAGATTAACAGAAGTGAAAACCAGGAGACAGTGCCAACAACAACAGCAACACCTCTTCACAGAAATAATACAGAAAACTTCCCAAGTGTGGAAAAATAATTTGATATATAAATAAGTGAGGCACACAGAACTACAATTAGCCATGACCAAAATAAATTACATAAAAGCATGTAATAGTCAAGATTCCAGAAATTCAACAAAAAACCAGAAAGAACACTAAAAGCTGTTAGAGAAAAGAAACATCATCTATAAAACAAAGCCCATTAGAATCACAGCAGACTTTTGCACACAAGCTCTTAAATCAAGGAGAGCTTATTTCAAGTCCTAAAAGAACAGCTTCCAACACAGATTGATGTACCCCACAAAATGATCTTTCTAATTTGATGGGGAAATAAGATACTTCCTTAACAAAAAACACCTGAAGAAATTTCATGACCACCAAACAAGCACTCCAAAATATTCTTCAAGACATTCTAGAAAGAGACAGTGAAGATTACAAATCCACGTATCCCAGCAGAATGAATCTACCAGGCAGGCACTGCAGGTAATTAAAAAGAAGCAAAAGAAAAGAACAGGAAAATAATATAAGAATAGTCCAAAGTTACTTTCATAAAGACAATTAAGGCTTAGAATTTAAACAGTGAATGAGTTTCTAAGACTTGAATATTAATAATACTTCCGTCTAATGACTTTCCTTAAGAGTTACTGTTTACATGGAGATAGAAGGTTGGTATTTCAACATATTACTCTATACCAAGGCCTTATCCTGAAGCTCTGCCACACTTAGGGACTGTTATTTCTTAGTGCTGGAAGTGGCAGTTTAAATAATTATGAGGCAGTTAACAAAGGAAACACAGGTGCCTGCTGTTTTACCCCTGCCTATCTGACTCACTGCTCTCCAAGGGTAAATGTCAAGAACAAGAGTGCCTGTGAAATCTTATGGGAAAGCAAGCACAGATATGGCAGTCAAGGGCCTTGGTTTATTTCCTAGACCTTGCCATTTATGATTTCTGGGACGCCAGTTTTGCAATTTCACATCTTTCAATAACAGTAAGTAGTGGCTTCTTCCTGCAGAAACATTTCTTATCACAAATTAGCCACGTGGCTCAAGCTAAGCTTTTAATAGCTGGTAAAATTGAGACTTTTCTCAGGAAATCCAGGAGAGCAGTACTTTGACCCTGGGTTGGGGTGGCAGGGGGTGCCTTGAGACCTCTATGTTTCAACAGACACCGAAGGTCAATGGGTATGGATCCTCACACTGCAGATGCTAAGATTCAATAGCTTTTTCATTGAGGGGAGAGAGGGCAGCTATGACTTATGAGATGTCAGTCCTAGAAGATCAGGTAGATGTCAGAGAAGGTCACTTGGGTGTGTGTTTCTACATTCCCTCTTTGATGCACACTGCAGTTACTCCAAGAATATGTATACATTTTAATATTGACTGTTTCCACTACTATTAACACTCTTGGAGAGCATTGGCTTTAAACTTTCTGAGCAAATCCCAGATCAATGGCAACTGCACACCAATGGGTTTTTAGGATAAACAAGGAAAATTATTTGTATTTCATTAATTATGTGTACTGATAAGATGTGACATCACAGCCTCTTGTGAGACTTCCCTACTCCGACCTGCAGGTTTGTGGTCTTTTTTGCAATTCTGTCCGTACTTAGCCAGATACTGGCAGATAGCATATTTCTACTGCTACTTTATATTTCTCATGATAACTCTTCCTATTGGATCTGGCAAAAATCTCTGTATTTCCAACATCTGGGACCTTTTTAATTCTGTGTATACTTGACCATCCTAGGCTAAAGCAAATGATGCCTTATGCAAATCACGTTGGCACAGCGAGTTTGAAGAGGGCAAAGAATCAGTTTTAGCTTGTGGAGAAACCTTAGGCTTATAATCTAACCTCATACAGAGAAGTTACAGTCCCACAGAAACTACTACTTGGTCTAAAGACTCAAAGACATTCGCTGTGAGTGCTAAGATTGAAATCCACATTCTAGTTTTGTCAGCTACAAAAAGAGGAACTATGATCTCAAGGAGGGGTCAGGACGATCATGTGCTGTGTCTACAGCATTTGCTCATGTGTAACTTTTTTCAGTTATTTCAACATAGCTGATTATACTGGCAAGCAATATAGGAAGCCACCTATTACCACCTTTTTAAAAAAAATTTTATTTAAAGAGAAAAAAAAAGCAAAACAGAAAAAGAGGTAGAAACAATACAGAATCTCAGAAAAAAAAGCAGTAAGAAATCACTAGTTGATAAATCACATACTGTCTTCTTAGACCTAGTTGTTAAAGTTACAAAATTAAAGCATACAAAGTGTACATTCAAACAGTGAGACTGCAAAGAAGTTCAATGATCCAGTGACAACTTAGCAACATGGTTTTCAATCCTACACACTTAAACATACATGCAGCCATATCCTCTAAAGCACTTTCTTTTCTTCTTTTTACTTTTTAAGTCCATTATCTGCTTAGTTATATCCTGTTTCAGGTTGCTCAGTACCTTACTGACTTGTTTTGTTGTTGTTATATACTTTTAATCACCTTATATAATTCTGTTGCCTTGTTTTTGAGTTTCTCCTCATCCATGATCCATGGATCAGCTTTGGTGGAGTTGGGAGATTTT
>PVLA01002226.1:0-10551 GCA_004027455.1 Hydrochoerus hydrochaeris | reverse complement strand
TAGAACAAGACAGAACAAACCCATGTGATCGCACTGCAATAAAACTACCACAGAGCCTCAGAGCAGGTCACCAGGACACAAGCAATGGGCTCAATAGTACAGCCCATTTTCTTCACATTAGCTGTTCTTTCAGTCAAATAGAGGAAAATGGAAGGAAATATCAAACTTTTAAAAACAGAATATTGAATAAAGCAGTACCATTAATCAAAACTGAGCAAAGCAGTGATAAAAATATTTGCCTTCAAAGAGATTGTAGAAGGAAACCCCCCTTACTTGCTACGCTGTACACATTCATCCTCCAAAAAGATACTCAGACCACTGGTGCCTACTTGCTAAGGGGGTGTGGGGGATGGGTCAATGTCTGATTCTCAGCCCGCGCACCAGCAGGGCCCCAGCTGCTTACCAGGCCGGCCAGCAGGCCGCCTTATCTCCCAGCGCCCCAAATTCCAACATGATGCAGAGCTTAGGAGTCGCTGATAGTTCTCGCCCTGGTGTGCCAGTGGTTTGCCAGGCCACCAGCTGCTCACCAGAGCGGTGAGTAGGCCGCCTGTTCTCCAGGTTCCAAAGTTCCAACATGATGCAGAGTTCAGGTATCGCTCCTATTACCACCTTTTGAGTTTTAATTCTTTATAGGTAAAAGATGGAAAACTTGAACAATCTCATGCGATTTAAAAATATCAAATGACACAATACATGTAACAACACTGTAAATTATAAAGCCACATTTGAATATTGGCTTGTATTATCTCTCCACGTTCTTGGTTCAGTGTAACTTCAACTGCCTTTAACACGGCATCATTTGTCTGAGTTTAAGTTTGGGAAACAAACGAGGAATTAGTCAACATAAATAATGGTTCTAAAAATACACTGCAATTCAATAGGGATAGGTATTTCTACAGTGCAGTTAAAACTAAATAAAGTCAGTGCTTTATTTTTATAAAAAATGAGCAGCCTTATTGAAGTGTTCTGAGGAAATTCTCTTTGGTGCCAATGGCATAAAATCTGAACAGAATAGAAAGAACCAGATGTCTGAATACTACAGTGAACTGGAAAGGCAGAAATAAAGTTGAAATACAAATTGTCTAAAAATTCTTTATTTTAAAAATGATTCCATATATAGAGACATTTAGGATATTTGGCTTTTAATTTATGATTGTGGGAATTTAAAATGTACCATGGTGCATCTTTTTATATTGCTAAGATAATAAGACCTACTTAATATCTGGTATAGCTGTTGATTGGAGAATATACATAGAAAGAGAAGGACATGTTTCTACTGCATTTTGCTAATCCAAACCTTCATTTCTTTTTTTCAGTGAAAGTCAATTTTATTCTTCACACTTTTCCTCTACTCACACTCTTACATGGCTTCTCATTTTTTTAAAATTTTAAAAACAAAAGAAAGAACAATACAGAATTTCAAAACAAAATAATAACACTCCTTTGATATGGAAGGTTTGCTGCTTTGAAGATAGCAAACCTTCTTTCTAAGGAGATAGTTTTTGGAACATTCCTTTCATAGATCATCCATGATTTCACTTATGTTCCCCATGTAAGAATCCTGATTTTAGTTGCAGCCACAGAAGCCCCATGAATACTTTCTGCAAACAACGAAGTGTAGCAATTATATTGATGCTGGAGCTTGCTTTACCTATCATTTTCATTCCTTCTTTCAAAACATACTCACTGAAATTACAAATGCACTCGGGTATGGAACCATGAGTTCAAGGCTTACACCAAATGAAAAAGCAGCATTATGGATGCTACTGATAAGTTTAAACAGTGAATCAAGCTTGACCTTCAATAGTAAATCCTTGGAAAGTTAAATGCCAAATGAACCAGTTGAAATAAACAGCAGTCTTCTTTTGATTACTAGATGCTAAGGAAAAAAAGTTGGAGCTGATAAAACAGTGATTACATTGATTAGGTCAGGATCAACTCCTTTACCCAAATGAACTATGTCAGCTAATGTGTATCTTAAGGAATTACAGCATGAAATGAAGAAAAGAGATGAATCATAGTCTTACATGGCATTGAACAAACTGGCTTTTATGTTGTGATTCATGAGGACTTTAGCTTTGGGAATTATAGATTTTCTTCTTATTCAAAAGTTAATGAAAAAGAAAACTCTCATTCTGAATTGTGATCCTATGAAGCAACAACCAAATGCTTTCATATTATGTTGATCCTTTATATTATAAATTATATAAATTAGTGCTTAAATGCCATATCTTATTTTCTGTACATCTAAGGAAAGCAATTTAGTCTAGTAGCACTTGTCTTGAGCTAGAAATTGTAATTCCAGAAAAGCTTATTTATTTGATTTTAAAATTATCTGTCTTTGCTAAAAATACCTAGGATACAAGCATTACAGCATCATTAAACATAAAAATATTTAGGCCAAGATATGGCAGTAGTAATACAAAGAAGAAACCAGAGCAGCTGAGAAACAGCACCACATAATGGTACCTCATTAGTGCATTGAAATTGGATTTAAAATAGGGGTCTGAAACAGAAACTAGGCCACTTGTTTCACACTGGAGGAGAAGTTATAAAGATAAGTTCTTTCCACACAGAACTATTCTGGAGGGAAAAATCCTGGATATTGACTTCTGTCGTTAATAAATAAACAAGAAAAATAGGTGTCAGGATCTCAACTCTGGAGAAAATATACAGAGAAATATTTGATATCTGGGGCTGTCAAGATTTATAGTACGTCTCAAATAAATTCAGCAAATACAATGCATATATGGACAGAATGTTTGCTATTCTCCCACTGATTAGCCAATATCCTATTCCAATAGTGCATCATTTTCTTTTGGGGGAATCACCTCACCCTTGTCATGTACCTTTGGATGGAAAGTCACTTCTTCTTACACAGCTGAGAGTCACAGAGAACTCCTCTGCTGCTCCTGGTATTTGGGTGGAGTGGGTATACAATCTAATGCTGACCCCAGAGCAGCAGGGCACTTTCTTCCAACACTTTTAAATTTGAAAGTGTGAAGCCAAGAAAAAAGAAATACAGTTGGATAGACTTTTTATGCTGACAATTACGGAGAAATAGTCATAAAGATTTTGCTATGGGGAAAACTGACAGGTTTCCAGGCCTAGCTTTCTGGTACTCTTAAAACCTGGTTTTCCTATTTCCACTAGTTCTTTTAGTTCCTGAATTGTTTCTAATAATTTGCATTTTGCTTAAGAATCAATTTCTGCTATTTGTACCATGAAACCACAGTTGTTGCACTGTGAAAGTTAAACATATCCAGAATTCCAGGATATGTCTCTGTGATGAGTTGTACGTTTCCCTGCAGAGATGGGGTCATTGCCATTCGGTAGCTTGTGGAGATCTTTTACCCATGGAAACACTTTGAAAAGAAATGCATAAATCTTAGTATTACATCTATCTTTGATCCCTGATACTCACTCTTATCAAGGATGAATTTTTCTTGGGAAATTTGAGATATACTGAAATACTACCTAGCCTATTCTCTAAAGGGTTGGAAACAGAATCCTAACTTTGTACCCAGAAGACACAGAACTGCATATGGAAGCACATTATGTCATACTTTTATTATTAAATGGGAGCTCATTAAAATTTTATTTATTTTATTTTCTTATTTTGAAGAAAATAAAACTGAAAAAAATAAAATAGAGACAATCAAAACAAAACAATGAATGTGACACAAGACTTCAAAACAAGACAAAAGGAAACCAACAATGGCTATCTTGAAAATAAATTCCTATACCATCAGGCACAATGAAATCAAACAAAACAGAACAGAACAAAACCAATCAAAATCAAAACAATGAAAGCAATACAGGAATTCAAAACAAGACAGTGGCAAAACAACAGTGGCTACTATAATGCATCTTGTTGTTTTCAAAGTAGCTGCTTATACCATCAGACAAAATAAAATCAAACAAAACAAAATAGAATCAAATAAGTCAAAAGAAAACAAAGCAATACAGGGTTTCAAAAAAAGATAATTGAAAATCAACAATGGCTACTATAACACATTTTGTTATTTTTGAAATAGCTGTCCATGCTATCAAATATGATAAAATAAAACAAAACAAAACAGAATTAAAACCAAGCTAAACAGAACAGTGGAAATAACACAGGGTTTCATAACAGGATATAAATGAACAATGGCCATTGTCTTGCCCCTGTAGACATCTCCTTTCCTTTCACCTTCTCAAAATCCATTGTGCATTTTGGATTCCACTAACTCCTTTAGATATTATACCAGGGATACAACATGATGTTCACCCATGTGACTCTGAACCATTTCACCCATGAGCGTGATCTCAAGTTGTATCCATTTACCTACAAGAGCCTTGAGGTTATCTTTCTTTATAGCTGAGTAACTTTCCATCGTATAGGAATGCCATATCTCTTCCATCCATTCTTCAGCTGATGGGCAAGCTACCCCTTTTTTTCAGATTCTTTGTCACATAGAGTACTGTTTTGTCTCCTTTGCCTTTTAGTCTGATTTGACTGTTATGAATTTCCTTTTGAGTTAAATGTGTTTCTTGAATAAAGCATATTGATGGATCCTGTCTCCTGATCCACTCCGCCTGTGTTTCTTTTTATTGGTGAATTGAGGCCATCTGCATTAATGGTTATGACCAACATACACTGCCTTGTCATTACTGTGCTATTTTCCTGCTGTTGGTTGCCTCCCTTTCCCCTCCATTCAGTTGCCTGACCCTCTCAATGATCCCTCTTTGCTGTTGTTTTTGGAACCATGGTCTTTTTTTTTTTATCTCTTTCTAGAATGTCCTTTGGTATTCTTTTTAGGGTTGGTTTGGTGGTCATGAATTCCTTCAGCTGTTCTTTGTCATGGAAGTATCTTGTTTCTCCATTGATTTTGAAAGACAGTTTTGCAGGGTACATCAATCTGGGTTGGAAGTTGATTTCTTTCCGGACTTGAAATACTTTACTCTATGCTCTTCTTGACTCGATGGTTTGTGTTGAGAAGTCTGTTGTGATTCTGATGGGTTTCTGTTAGAGTTCTTTTCCCTAACAGCTTTTAATATTCTGTTCTTGTGTTGAATTTCTGGGATCTCGATTATTATATGTCTGGGTGGTGTAGATTTATGTTGGTTATGGCTAGCTGGAGTTCTACATGGCTTTTTATCTGTATATTACATACTTTTCCCATGTTTGGGAAGTTTTCTGCTATTACTTCTGAAATAGGATTTTAATGTCATTTGTGCTGACCCCTGCTTTTTCACTGACACCTATTATTCTTAAGTTATTGTGCATTGCTTTGCCTTGCAGTCATTAAATTGTTACTTCCTGGTTCCTTGTTATTTTTAAGAGATCTTTCAGGATCACAAGTGTGCACCTGTCTTCAGGGTCTGAGAGTCTGTCTTTGGTTTCTTTCAAGCAGTTTTGCCAGATTTCAGTGGAGTTTTTAATTTCCTGGATATCTCTTTCAATCTGTTTCATGCATTCTAAATCTCTCTTATAGTGTTCATTCACGGTTTCCCTCATTTTCCTACGCTGCTCTATTTTTTAAAAATCTATGTCTTCTTTAGAGATGCTTAGAAATTCTTTTAGTATGCTTTTCACTTCTTTTACCTGAGGTAGTATTTCTGTTCTAATTTCTGTTACAGCCTCATGAAGTTGTCTGTTTACTTCAGCAGCCATCACTTCAGAAACTTCAGGTGTGTGACTCCTGATCTCTTCCATGTTTTCATCTGCTGGAGTTTCTCTGCTGGGGTTGGAGGCCATAGACTGCCTTTTGCTTCTTCTTGACATTTTCTTGGGTTCTTTCAAACAAGCAGGCAGTGGGGTCCCAGGTACTTCCTGCATTGGCTATAATTTCTCTGGAGCATGACTGTTTGGTTCTCCTGGGTGCTCCTGGCCAGTGCTGGCTATGGGTTTCTAATAGTGGCTACTGATATGCTGGTGCAGGGCTGGCTGCTGATTTTTCCAGCCTGTGCTGGATACCTGGGGTGGAAGTGTCCGGAGCGCTGCTGGCGTGCGTGCAGGGGCAGGGCCAGCTGCTGCCTCCCCACCATGCTGGTTACCTACTAAAATTTTAAATGTATATTTTTGAGCTACAATGTAATAATTTGATACATGTATACAGCATGAAATGATCAAGTCAGAGTATTCAGCATTTTCATCTCTTTATAAGTTTTTAAAAGATGTTTTGATTAACATGTAGTGCTATGCATATTCATGAGCAACAGGATGATATTTTAATACATGTATACAATGTGTACTGATATAAACAGAGTAATTGATGTTTCCATCTCTTGTCATTGCTTTCTGTTTGGAAACTACTTCTAGTTATTCTTAAGTGTATAACAAATTATTGTGAACTATTTTCATTTCACTGTTCTACAGAACACCAGAATTGAATTTTCTTCTCTTACTATGTTTTGATACTGGTTGTCTGACTCCTTAATGATCCTTGTCCATATCTATTTGTTTAAATATCTAAATAAGAGTATTTAGCACAGTTGAGTAGACAAGCAGCACAGTTCTCTGAGAGAGATAAGTCATGGAGCCCAGTCCATTTCCTGCTGCTGTAATCTCCTTTGTCCTATGTCCTGACACCCACACTGATGAATAAACACCTTGAGTGACTGAGCATTGGTTCACAGCCACACAATGCAGCCTGCTGTGCTACTGGACAGTGGTGCTTAGTACAATAATTTTTATTGACTTTTAAACCCCAATACAGCTTCCTTTAAATGGTATTCACCCTAAAATCATATTATCTTACACATATACAGTGTTGTAGTCAGGGGTTGAGAGGAGAACAATTAGAATCAGGACACAGAATTTATAATATTGTTTTATGATGGTCACCCAGAGCTTAACCCAAGAAAGTGCAGGAAATCTGTTCACAACATTAAAGACCTAGAATATTCAACAAGAGCCTGGATCCCACAGCAATGTCCTGCATGAGTCCAAATGAAAACCTAGAGCCCCTGACAGTGTCTCCGTGAGTCCAACTGGAGGCCTAGAGCACATGAGAAGGACTCACATCAGTCTGTTTTATGGATCCACACTGGGAAGGCCCAAAGGTCAGTGGTGGAAGCTAGAAAGTTTATACCAGTGGGGTGAAGGAGCTGTTCTGGTAGGCTGAGGATTCTACACTGGAGCCAAGAAGTCACGCTCATACTAAAGACCAGGGCTGTCCTGAAAAACACCACAGCCATCCTCAACGACATGGAGACCATGAGCTCCTCCAATGATAAGTACAGTAGAGTACATGCCAGAAAGCCAGCATGATGAGTTTGTCCTGGAAATTAAATGGCACATGTTTTCCCCTCCAGAGCCAGGAAGCGATGCTCAATGTAAGGACCAGAGCTCCCCCAAAGTGAATCACAGCCACTCTCACCAACAAGGTCTCGAGTTCCTCCAATGACAATGGTCAAACTCACACTGGGGAAGCTAGTCATGATGAGCTTATCCAGGAAAACCAATGGCTTAAACAGCAACACCTAGAGAAACCCACAGCACCTAGCTTCTCCTTCTCCACGTCTCTATGCTGGCAACTTTCCTCAGGTGGGACATCTACGCTCAGCACCATGTTGATTTAATTCAGCTGGTGTTAAGTTGACCACCAGTTTTTAATCCATAATATACAGCATGCTTTGGTTTTTAAACATCTTTCATTTGGTCAATACCAAGTAAATAAAAGTCCATTGCAAAACCTGGACTGCAACTCAGATCCCTCCTGTTGGTAAAGACTCTAATTTCTGTGTTTGAGAAAGGACAATGTTATTAGATGTCTGGCATAGAAATCTACAGCAACTGCTCACTTCTAATACTCTTTAGAGAAATGCACAAATCCTGGAGGAAACTCTATCTTCTCCCAGGAGACTTCCACTGCTCAGCTTCTCTGATTGTCTCTCTTTGACATATATCATTTATCTGCATCATCTTCTCTCAAAGCTTTTTCTCGGGATTTACTTACTGGTCACTGTTACCTGTTAACAAATGAAGTCTCCACTTGGTTTTCCCACCATTGCCAGTTACTTATACACCGTGGTAGAAGTTGTGTTTATCATCTTCTTGTGTCAAGATTTCTGATATCCCTCTGTGACCTTCTTTGAAGCCAGCAAAATATCCACAGGAGGCACTAATTACCAAATAGAGTATTTTCTAACTGAACAGTGACTATCTTTTATCCAAGTTAGTCATCAAATTTATCTCCTTATACCTATATTAATTTTGACAATAATTAGGAAATGTGAAACGGGAGTTAGATATAGGAAGTAAATACATGCAAAGAAAAGATGACATTCTTTTCTGCTGTCTTAGTATAAGAAAGTCAATCAAGTAAAGAAGAGATTTGACTATGTTCCTGCCTCCTAATGAGGAGACATTTTTTGCTTTCTGTTTTAGGAACTTGATTAATTTTCAAGGGTACTATTGCTTATACAATAGCTAAGGATATTATAATATTTCCATTTTGAATAAAAAAGTAAAAATGATTAATTGTAATGTCCTTAAATACAACAAATCAAATATTGCTAAGTCTCAAAACCCTTTGAGTAGATAAATGTTTCCTGAGTTTGCAGAGCAGCAGCTGCAAGGAACTCCACAGAATCTCTGCGTTGCTTTGGAAAGGTTACATTTTATTAAAACATTATCTTATATGGAAAAGCACTCAAAATCTATAACTGAAACAGGCAGTGTGTTCCCTCAGTAATTATTTTAAAAATTAAACATGTACTTTGAGTCTCACAGGAAATGAAAGTGAGCATCAGAATTTAATCTCTTCACTGATGTATTTTATTATTATTATTATTATTGTTTGGTACTGGGAATCAAACTCAGGACCTTGTGATTGCCAAGCAGGCACTGTGCCACTGAGCTATGACCCCAGCTGATGTACTATTTTTCTTTTCTTTTTTTTTTTTTTTGGTACCAGGGATTGAACTCATGACTGTGTTTGCCAAGCAGGTACTTATGCCACTGAGCTAAACTCCCGGCCCCTGATATACTATTTTGATGGTTATTACTTGGCTTGCATTTGGAGAGAATTAGGCAAGAGAAGTTAGAATGATATCTGCTTGGTTATAAACTTAAGACAGTATGAATAATAAAGCTCAAATTCATTTTAGATTTCCTCCCCTAAACACAAAATCATCAAAAATTTCCCCTCTCTAGGACTATTATGTACTAATAAAAATCAATGAAATCTCCTTCTGAGAGGAATTATTTGTTGGATAAAATTTGCTGTTAAAAAATCAACAAAGTGTTTTCATATCATCCTTTTAGATGTGAAAATTGCTGTGCTCTACAGAATGCTTCTTTGCAGTGGCTTTTGATGATACTAGCATTTCAAGATTCTTTTTTTTTTTTTTAGTATTAGTAACTCTGCCTTCCTTGAGAAAAGTAAACAATGGCAAAATTCCTTTCAACTGCTGTGACTTTGAAGTATGTGAAAGGATCTAATGATTTTAGAACTTAATTCTTGTGTCTTACTATTTCTCTTGCTATCTTGATTATTGTACAGTACTTAGGACATTATTATGCTTCTTTTTCAGAATAAATAAAATAACAAAATAAGTTATGGAAATTTACACTGGATTTGGTGTGAGATGAACAGATGCTGAAAACTACTAATCATGTAAGCTTGAAAAACATATTTTAATTCTCATTTCCATACCTAAAAAATAGAGTTAGATTACAGTCTCTGCTTAAAAAACAGAGTTATTGTTAGAACTCAAATTTATTATGAACTTGTCACCTACCAAAGGCTTACTTTCAATTAGTTGTCTGAAATACAAATGACACTGTTTCATAGAAAACATTGTACACAAGAGATTTTTCAAATGTATTCACATAGTGGAGCTTTTGGGAGGCACGTTGTTCTTCAGAACACCATGAAATACTGATACACATAGCTCCATCACGTGGAATAGTAACACTTGAATAATGGAAAATATGAATTAAACATATGAATGTAATGTCAAATCTCAAACAAGGGCACATGTGTCCGTGAAAATAGTTTTCCATTTATATCATGGATTTGTTCATTAATTTTTGATGAGTTATCATTTGCTAGCCTTACTTGCAAATGACAGGCAGTGGTTGGAAAAGAGTTAAGAAATATTAATTGAGAAAATTTTATGGTGAGAATACATTCCAAATCTATGGCTTCTATTTTGTCTCTCTCCATGTCTCTCTACATCCCTACAACTGGAAAGGGAAAAATGTATGAATAAGAGTTTTGTGGGAGCTGAGACTTTGCTGCGCCAACTTTTTTTTTTTTTTGCGGGGGGGGTACCGGGGATCAAACTCATGACCTTGCACTTTCCAGGCAGACACTTAGACCACTGAGTTAAATCCCCAGCCCTTGCTGCACCATCTTAAAGGGAGTCTGTGTGCCCAGGCTGAACACGTGCACCCAGGTAATCCACAAGGTGGACAGCCTGAAGGTTACTTACCTGTTTATAGAGAGACACAGGCATTTAGACATAGATATAATTGGAATCTTCTCCTTCTTCTTCTTCTTCTTCTTCTTCTTCTTCTTCTTCTTCTTCTTCTTCTTCTTCTTCTTCTTCTTCTTCCTC